>VYZM01013914.1:757628-800566 GCA_013398915.1 Dromas ardeola | reverse complement strand
AGAAAGGGGCAACTAAAACCCAACTAGAGATACATGGAACCAGCTGCCTCCAAAAATGACGTAATTGTCAATCAGACTTTGCATTTCTTTCACTGATTACTGTAGTAAGCTACAGTGTTTTTGTTAAATAGACAAGAAATTTTCTTTGTTATTAATCCTGTTTTAAATAGCATCTCCCACTTTATTATCCAACTAGTCTGATCTCGGTATTTTGCAGCAATGAAATGTATGACTTCCTCAAATTTACACAGAGGAAGATGCATGTAAAAAACGCAGGACACCCTCACAGCGTGGAAGAATCTGGGCTAAATTAATGCGACTAGATTAAAATTTTAAACTAAGTTAAACTCTTCTAACAGTTCTGAGAATGCTTTCGGCCTCTGCCACTCCCTCAGGTAACTCCCAGGGACAATTTGGGAGGAAGAACATCACAGGGACCATTCCCAGTTGGCACCTTGCATGATCTGTGGGTGATGGGAATTTCCTGGTATAGTTGCTTTGCCAGCTGGCCTCAGTTTCCAGGAATATTCCCCAGTA
Organism: Dromas ardeola; assembly: GCA_013398915.1. NCBI lineage: Eukaryota > Metazoa > Chordata > Aves > Charadriiformes > Dromadidae > Dromas > Dromas ardeola. The sequence goes on along the minus strand of VYZM01013914.1, from coordinate 800,029 downwards.
TGATTTACTCACTTGTTTGGATGTCTAGCCACTGAGATTTTTCTTTTTTGAGGTGCTCCAATGGCATATTTGGGGAAGAAAACAGTTTCTTAAGCTAATAACTATGGTGAGGTAGAATTTTTTTCTGAAGAGGGGAAACAGATGATGAGGCAAAAAGATCTTCCAAAGATCTTCCATTTCTAGACTGGTGCCTAAAATAAGGTGTGGCCCTTACCGACTTTATGAGAGCATCTACACAATTTTTTTAGAGCACCTCGCTGCCACTGGTGCGGAGTGACCTCAAGGCAACTGTGCCATTCCCTCACCCCTCCTGGCTGAGCTGGCTACACCACAATGCCACGAGCAGCTGCTCTTTGATGTCCCACCATCACGAGCCTCAGGCAGCCTCCAGGAGCATCCAGAGGTGCACAGCATCTCACCAAAGCACATTCCGAGGGTGAAGGTTTAGATCAACCTCTCTCACCTATTAGCCTGGCTGGTGCGAGTACTTGATGCAGCCCGTTTGAAAGAACTTGGTAGGATATATTTCTGTATCGAAGAGCCTGAAATCAACATTCCTGAAGAAAGCGTTCAGTGTTAATGCCGTTACAGCACATGGCATCCTGAGTCTATAACTGAGCCCTTCTTGCCATTAATAATACACAGTGGTTTACTTCAGCTATGTCTAAACATCCTGCCTGGTAGGATCTGTGTTGTCATTACGACTATACACCTAATTAGTCAGGGACTGCACTGGAACGCAGTTTGCAATCAGGCCTGTGATTTGATTTAAGGAGATTGATAACATCCCAAATTCAAAGCTGAAATTTTTCTGCAGGACGCTATATTATTCATGCAAAAACCTCAGAACTAGGAAGCTACCAAATCAAATTAAGGACGTAATTTCTTCTCTTCATTAGTACCTGTTTTCTTATTCTCCCTGCATGCAATAATTTCTGTGCCAGTGGCCCATAGGACTCCCACGGGTCTGTCCTGCAGGGGTGCTGAGTAATCACTTTCCATCTTGATGTCACTGGGAAATTAAGGCACTTGTGATCTCATGGAAAAATCTACTTTGAATTTCTGCAATCCCTTTCATTTTTGTCCTTTACTTTTTTTTTCTTATTATTTTTGTTCATATACAACCTCTGCAAGAGCATCAACTACATTGACATACTGTAATGCACAAGAAGCAAAGTTACCTTTCCAGCATTAATTAGGTTACTGAAGAAAATATGTAGCTCAACAGCAGTTGCTAATGAAAAAAGCCTTACATTGCTGCAAACCAGTGCATGTCTGAAATAGAATAGAAGCAAATGATCTAATCAGTCAGAGATTGTTTGCTCCATTTGCAGAGGTATTGAATTCAATTAAAGATTACAATACTTAAAGAAGATCATTTAAATCTCTATTTATAGGAAATGTTCTTTTAAAAAACCTACAATGTTAGTGCTTAAATTGGTGGAGTGTGTGTTTCTCAGCAGATATCTAACTAATGCAATACACGATACAAGATAGACATGATACTTCCAGAAAATACGTTGAATACTGTTGTGTGTGATTTTAGACAAATGAGATCTGAGCGCTTCTGAAACACAAAATGCTTTTTTGTTAGTGACTCTGCTCTAAATGAAGGTTTTCCCTACTTGGAGGCTGCGTCATATTTTAACAATGGATGTTTTGGTGATGACAGACATCTTAATTATTATACTTGTAAATGTAGTTTTTTTGAAAGGGGAGAAAGGTATTCAAAGCCTATTGAATGTCAATGGCAGGTGAATGCCTCATCTTTCATAGTGCCTTAAGAATCCCCCCACCCGCTTTGATTACAATGGCACCTAGAGCTGTCAGCCTTCATGCAAGGCACTGCATAAACACCTAGGAAGTGACAGCCCCTGCCTCAAATAGCTTAGAGAATTAACAAAAGGTATCAGGTAAGGAGGAAAAAAACAAAACAAAAAAAAAAAAGGGAAATCAGAAGGTGTGAAGGAGAGGGGAAATAAAGAAAGCATTGTGCTGTTTCAGTGTTAACAAGCTACGCGCAGATTTGTAGCCATGGTGGGAGGCATAGTTTACTGCCTGGTTTTTGATCCAGACTCTTCAGATAGCAGCTCCTGAGCTATAGCTGTCCTGTAGGCTCACCACGTAGCTTATGGTAGACTCTGGAGCAGGCAATTTAAAGATTGAGCTGCCCAGTTGGGCAGTTGGTGCACAGTCAGCTCCAGCTGGGTGGTCGACGAGAGGTTTTTTTTCTACTTTACTCCTCACTTGCCATTGATATTTGGCCACCAGGGTGGGAGCTGAGGATTGCAGGACAGGTCCTTCACTCCCACCACGCTGGACTGGAAAAGGCTCAAAATTTTGCATACTTTTATGAGCATGAAAAGAAATCCCCACCTTTAACTGTTACAAGAACAGGACTTCTGTTAAGTGAAAATGTTCACCTATGTGTTGCAAACTTTTGTTGAGTCGTAAGCATGCACTGTGGCTCAGAAATCATGATATGGCCTAAGGATATCATTCTCTTTACGAAGTTATTCAGCAAAATAATACAGTTAAGTTCTTTCTTCTTTTTCACTTTTTATTTTTGACACTTTTTAAAAGGCTCGTTGGCAAGTTTTTCTATTCAGTCATGAAGGCGATAAACTTCTTTTAAAATTGAAAATAAAGGAGATTCATATGTTGTATAACTCCAGGAGCCAGAATTTTAAGCAAAACATCAAGCACTGCAAGGCTTGCAATAAAAATTGCAAGAGTTGGCAGAAGCAGAAAGGCTTCAAAAGGACTTTGAGTGTGGGTTTTGCTTGAATTAGGATAGCACAATCAGGCCTTTAGTATCTCTTTGGCATGGCTTTGTGGATCTGTATTAACTGGAAATCATAAACGAAGTGATAGTAAAACAAGAATAATACGCTCATTTCTGATCTGTTTCTAAGGATTTGATTATGACAGCCCATTCGCCGAGCAGCCTCTGCTCTCGTGCCTTGGAAGCCATTTCTGAAAGTTGTGTGCAAAATTGCTTTTTTTTATTTTTCATAAGGGATTCTGGCAATCCTCTGTTCTCATCAGAGTGTACTCTTATCAATAACACTAAGCCACTTAAACAGCAATTGCAATATAGTGTGAGATGATTGCATGTTTTGGAACAATAGGCACTGATTTTTGGTCAAGGAGAATTAAATTGACTTCATATTAAATTGATGAGCTGAAATTTGGTCAGTTGCCTTGGAGGGCATACATCAGGTGAAGGGTATGTTTCTTTACTTGTATTGAAGCAGCGGATTTAAATGGTATTCATTGGAGCAGGGACAATGACAGGCTTGGCTCAGCGTCTTAACCTACCAAATAAAAACAAGCATTTGAAAAAGACGGAGGTGTCTTCCATTGAAGAGCTCAATTTTAAAAACGGTAGTCGAGTACGTAACCTTTACACAGGATCATAAAGGTGGATATATTTTATGGAGACGCAGTAATCATGAAATCAGTGTAGTTAATACAAGGAAGAGTATTTTCCACCCACCCCAGTTTAAAATTATCCGCTGTATGGTTTGCAATGCCTGTTCTTATACACAGGGGTTAGGTTCTTTCTGTGCCTCTGTGCTGTTGCTGCATCTTCCTCTGGATTTTCACACCCACCAGTCCACAGTTCATCGGCCCTTGTAGGCAAAGCTCTTCCTCAGGGGTCTGGTAAATCACAAGGATTTGACTCAACAGATGCTCACTAGTGTAAAGTGAATCCCATAGCTTCCAGCATCACAGTGCTCAGCGCCCATCCATGCTCGCTAGATGACAGAACCTGGGGAATTCAAGTGTTAGGGACAAGTCTCATTTGCAGTAGGATCTCTGGGCAAATACAGTAGTTGGGGAAGTGCTCACGTTTTAACTGCAGACAGATGGAAAAATAGCTTGGTGCATGAAACCCATGTCCTTTTTTTGCCTCTTTTTTTTTTTTCCTTTAAAGTATTGTAGTATGCATTTTTAGTTTCTCCTAGTGATTTTTGATAATTTGATTAATTATTTTTAAACAATTGCTTTTTAATACTGACACTCAAGTAAGATCTCTAAAAAATTGAAATAGGATGTAGTGAACACTAAAATTCTCTGCTTATGTTTTAATATTTGCTACCTGATCACATCTGACTTTCCTAATGTCCTGCAAAGCATTTGCATATTGAATCTTGGCTCTTCAGTTGGAGTACTGAAGTATATAGGGTGGCTTTAGAAAAGCAGTATTCAGCCCACTTGCGTGTCCGGTTGCTTTGTTGGTTTGTTGTTTCCAAGTACAACATATGTGATCATGTGCTTGTCTGTCTGTCCCTCTTAATAAATATTGAATCCCTTGACCAATTCAGTCAAATCTATCTGTGGCATAAAGATTTCAAGGACATTATGCTCCCACAGAAGCCAAATTGCGTGAGTTCTGGTGCTTGTCCTGTTCTTTTGGTGCATATTGCAGAACCATGTTTTCCCCTGGTTTGTGTTTAAAAAGCAAAGATTAAAAAGAAAAACAAAGTGAACGTGTGTTTAGGATAAGGTTTTCAATCGTTCCCTCAAACTCATTAATGTTTCTATATTACTTCAATGTTTTTGAAAATCTTATCCAAGACATTTCTATCTGTGGATACAATATCAGAGTATCCTTAATGTGTAAGTTACTTAAGAAACACAAGCTTTTGTGCATGCAAAACACTTGACACTGAACTCCTAAATAATAGCTATTGTCATTAGCTTTATAGTCTACAGAGAATTTCGCCTCTGGAACCAGAGCTTTGCGTCAAGCTCAGAGGATAAGACTCACTGTTAGTTGTTAGCATTTGCTCGAGAGGAAGGGTTCATACAGGCAGTTTGTAGCACACCGGGCCACCGAAGGCAAATCTTGACCAGTTGCTTGAGGAACTACAGGCATAAAAACACCTGGACCGGATCAGCAGTGACACTTCACATCTGCTGCAGGAAGACAGTCCAGAGAAGACTGACTTCTGTGTGGGCTGCTTTGTCTTTAGCTCTGCTGTGGATTAGGTTACCATCCAGCCTGGTATGATGCATTTTGGTCATGAGACATGCTGCAAAGCCAAGGCTTTCAGAGAAGGAGCATGGAGTGGACCTTCTCCATTTCACTCTGTGAATTGTTATTCTGACTTGGCAACAGAGTTTTAAAGAATTAATGGAAAGTGGAAGTTTCTTACATTGGCACCCCTCCATTGACATCCTTTCTTTGTTGTTGTTCAGTATGAAAGCTGACTGGGATAGGTTTCCAGCCCCTCAAAAAGGAAGCCAAACCATGCAATTTCCATTAAGCCAGTGGGATACGTCTAAAACCTTGTTCATTGTTATGAATATACCCCCTACAGTGAGTACGCACAGGGAAAAAAAAATGTTTGTAAATTAAATTACAACATTGTTAGTATCCAAAGAACCTCCAGACACTTGTCTAAATTGTTGATTAATTGGTTGCAAATCCAAGCTTCTTTTTAAGTTCAGTTTGGGAAAAAGCATCTGAGGCCACTTGCAGCTTCTGTTTTGTTGTTCTTTCATGTTCAAATGACCAAGCTCATTTATTACAAAGTTTGCTTTATTATGTGTTTTGTTTTTTTAAACCAAATTGGTGTTATCCAGTCTCAAATTCTGGCTCATTGAGTTTTTTTAAATACGCTGATTTTTAATTTTCAAGTAGAGCAAACATCATCTTGGTACTAGCGTTTTTTCATAGCATGATGCTTTTCTTTTTTCCTACTATGTTGCTTGTGTCCCGTTAGCGCTGTAATATTTCTAAAACATCCCTTTGCATAATATGAGACATGGTATCTAATGAGCAAAGTCACCCCCAGATTTAGCCAGTGATTTGTGGCTGGAGAAGTATTTCCCTCGCATTCCCAGGCTCTTTCTTCCACCTGATTTCTTTGGAAGGGTCCTCTCATACGAAGTGGTGTTTGGTTCTGTCTCATACTCTGTATCTGTCCGCCGTTCCCCCTCAGTGCCTCCCAGCACACTAAACACACATCATTACATCAGGATTATACGGAAAAGGGACTGTTTCACCCAGGTGGAACGAGAGGCTGTTGCAGAGTTGGTGACCCATACCCGTGCAGTCACGTAGCTGTTAACGCATTTTTCTACATTCGGGATGGCTGAAAAGGCCTGGGTGTTACAGTCACTACTGATTTTCAGTAGCCTTGAAGGATAGAAATCCTCACATTGTGTCTGAGAACTGCTGTTCTCCTGTGAAAAGAAAGCGATAGTCGTTCAGTCCCCTTATCGTTCACTGAAGCTGTGGTAAGCCTGAAGATCTTGTTCACTGTTTCCTTTGGTGAATTTCTATGACTGAAGTACGGTGTGTTTTACATACTGGGCTCACACAATTTCCTTTCAGGAAGCATGAAATAATGCATTCCGTTTCTTTGTAGGATTCTTTGTGTATGATTCCTCAGAGCTAAGGGAAAGTCGGAGAGTGACTCTCCTCTCCCAGCGGTGGGAACCCAAAGCTGGTAGCCACCTCTGACGAAGCACAGCCTAAATGTGCTGTTACGCTTGCAGACCCCCCCCCAGTCCTGCTGCTGGAGCAAGCGATGATGGCAATAGTTTCCATGCTCTATGTATGTGAGTGGCGCTCAGGTTAATTACTGCAGGTTGCGGTGTTCAATATGCTTTTATATACGGCTGGCAAGGACCCATCTACAACAGTATGTTGTCTGAAGTTTTATTGAACATCGAACGTGTATTAGAACTTTTCAAAATGTAGGTGATACAGCCACATTATATACTGGGGGTTTCTCTAAACATGACGGTTTGTCAGTACTGTGTGAAGCGTTACTGCTCATTTACTATTATTAAGAACAAAGCTTCATTCACAGACACATCTGCATAGGCTGCAGATCACTTTCTTTAATGAAATAACTCTTGGGACTACGTTCATTTAGTAAGTTAGTATAGGTTTATTCAAAAAATGTTTGCGCTTTTTCTTTTCCTGTGGGTACTACCAACATCCTATGTCTGTCTTGAATAAATCAATAATTATTTTCTGACTTATTTCATTTAATCTGTTAGCTAAAGTTATCTTTAAGTATTTGTTTCCATTTGGTATTTAGCATTTGATCTGAATAGCTGGTGCTCAGGTTTTGTTTATATATGGGCATTGCTTCAGACTTAGATAATTTCTAATAGTTCTGTCTCCATGCTCTTTACCTAGAGGATTTATAATTTTATTACAAATAATTTTGCATGCAGGCAGTGTATTATTTCTTTGCATAGTTTTCCTTTCTTTTAACCACTCTGTTGAAATGTCCCTTTTTGCAGTATGGTTTTACAAGAATATACATATACACATCTATAAAAGCCAGAGGAAGTTATTAGACTGGATTTTTTTTAATGCAAAGGTGAACAGTCTCTGAAGTGACTTAAGGAAGAAACATGTGAGACTTACCAGTTTCTCCCAAGGGGGAACATAAATGGTGGGCAGGGACATCCGTATTGAGGAAGAGAAGAACTGAAGTTGTCCTATGGATCTAACTATATCACCCTCTCCTAGAAGCGCATGGACTGAGAAATAGGAACCATTTCCTTAAAATCCACTCTGGAGGATGAGACAATATATTGAACAACTAAACAGAAATCAAAGACCTGGGTTTGTGTTCTGACCTGCGGGAAATGATACTATCTTCCTCCACTTCACCTCTCATCAATAAATTAACTGAGTGTTTCCCTGCTGTGAGATGATGATGGGGTGAGGATAAAATCCGTTAGTGGCTTTGATATGTTCAGATAGATTATTAAGGATTATTTCTGTATCTAGGAAAACAGAAGTGGAAGTACCAGGATTTAGGAGAACACGTAGTAGATAAATTAGAAGTAGTTCCGTAAAGAGCAGAAACTATGTGGGAGGAAGCCCATGTGAAGAGGCTGCATGATGCTGACATACCGCCAGATCCAGGAAGAAAAAAGGCTCGCATGTGGAATAAAACAAATGAAGGTATAATGTACTATACGATTTTGCTACATCTTCTAAGCTAGCCACATGTTTGGGATTATGTGGGTGGATTCTGTCATGAAGGAAGACTGAAGAGGTTGACAGGGTTGTTGAAATGCCCATCAGCTTGCACGAGGTTTTGCTCAGCCCCCAGCATAACACTATAAATATAGAGAACACATTTATTCTGACATTTTCCTGCTTTAAAAAAAAAAGGATGAGGTCAGAATAAATGGCCTTAGACATATATTAAATTACACTTGCATATTATTTCTAGCTTTTCTTAAAGGAGGGCATTAGTATCTGTGCTGAGTAGATGCTCTGATAATGCTGGGAATAGCAAGACTGCGATTCTGATGTCCATGCAGCCATAGGTGACTCCACTGACTAATAGATACAGGAGCTGATAATTTGCTTTTCTTTTTCTCTCCAGATTCTCCTGTGACTTTCACAAATGTGCTGGTGCTAAGTATAAAGCCCTACGAAAATATTCCCCTTTCCTTCTATTTCTGGTTGTATTTTGGGAAAAATAGTGTAGATCCAGCCTCAACGTTATACAAGGCCATGAATTCACTAAAATTAGGTGTCTGGGAGTTTTACCAAATGCTTTAGGGAGATCCAGCTAGACTAAATGTGTTCAGTAAAGCTGATAATTCCTTACATTAATTCTAAGACTTAGTTGTTTAATTCCAGACTCCCAGTGGTATGGAATACAACTGTCTGAATACATTTTCTCTAGGTGTGATGGACTTGCTAATTAACTGATTTAATCCATACCGAAGCATTATCAATACCTTTGTATATCATGTCACAGTGTAGGACAGCAGTAGTAGCTAGATCTGTGTGGCTGGCCTTCTAAACATTACAAGTATTTGCATATGTATTTGAGTGTATAAACTTAATTTTTTAGTTACATTTTTGCGATGATGTCCGATTGCAACTAGGATAGCATAAACACTTAAAATATTTCCCTGATAAGTTCATTGACATTAACGTTTCTCCTCCCTGAAGTAGATGCTGGTAGCCCAAATCACCATGTGCAGGAATAGTCTAAGAAATAATATTTTCTAGAGTAACCCAAGCAGCCATATTATAATTAAATGAAAGATAAAGGCAGCTGTAGCATTTTCTTTATGAAATGGCAGTCATGGTTTAAGCCATACGCACAAACGGCAGGAGAGGAAGGTTCAGGATGTCATTATTGTCTTCCTCAATGAAATGATCAATGGAAGAATCATTTGGGATGACCTAAAATAGTTTTTCCATTTTTATCAGCAACATAACAAGAACAAAGGAAAAGAAACTCTTTTGTTCAAATCTATTTCTGTTTGATTTCTTTTTTTTATTCTTTATCACTAAGTTCACGCAAATTTGGAAAAAAAAAAAGATTAAAAATGAAAATTCAAACAAGACCAGTGTTTTAAAAATATTTTGAGTGTATTATATTCATCTAATTAGACATAAATCTGTAAATGGCTGAGATGAGCCCAGTGTTTTCAATCAACTGTCTGGAAAGCTTTACAAATCTGTTGTGGCAGTGCCTCCTCTGTAATCTTAACTGACCTTAGCATTTAAACTTTTGCAATAGTTTTGTAGTGCTATGAGTCCCCACAGAAACAGAGACCATTATCTGTTTTTTCAGTGTTATACAGGTGAGCCTTTAGAGGTAAGCCTCTAAAGAAAATCCTACAATGTGGGGCAAAACACTTAATTTAATATCTTCATATATTAAAAATAGCTGTCAGCTTGCATACCCTCTGAATATATTAAAATGCTTTGTTTTTCCATAAGAGGGAGTTAACAGATGTCCGACGTGATAATTCTACCATATGGCAATTTCATTTTCTTTCTAGTGCAATATTAAAATGATAATGATGAACACTGAGTAACGTTGTTAATCTTAGTAGGTGGAAGTTTCACCAACGTTTAAGAAGCAACCAAGTGGTGGTTTTAACTTGGTATTGGAATCAGAAGAGAGGTGTACTGTGGTTTCCCATCTTTAGTCTTGGGTTGACAGTAAAATAAGCTAGATTACCTAACAAGACTTCACCACCTTTGAATTACAGGATGCTGATAGTGCTGAGGACAATAGGCCTGTTCAAGGAATACCATCGAAGTTCATGGGGTAAATACTCTGTTTTCTGGTAACAGTGAGCAGGAGAGCTAATGCGTTGTCTGCATGTTTCTTTCACATTATTTCTATTCATCAACAGTTACTATAGACCTCTCAACATCAAAAAGCATAGCATTTATCTTATGTAAAGTTTATCCCTCTGTGTTGGCGATACGTGAAAAGTCTTGGGTTTGTCAGATGAGAAGTCTGAGCTGTGAACTGGTGAAGGTTAGGAAAGCGTTCTAGGGAAGTATCAGCTTCTGCTTGCCATATTCCTATGCTCTTCCCAAGGCATCCGCTATTAACCATTACGAGGAAAGAATACCAGGCTAGATGAACCTTTAAACTCACCAGGTATGGCCATTTTTTAGAATATGGTGTGTCTTCTTTTTTTGTTTTCTGCTTTTCTGAAGATAGATACTCATATTTCAACTTGTGGTTGGGTTTTAAGTGCGCAGTTTGCCCAGAATTATTTGCGAACTTCGCTCGTACTGATCAGCTAACTAGCAAAACAAACCAAATGGCAGGTTTTCATTTAGAAGTCTTGGCAAGGCAAGTTCATCAGTATGGAACTGTACCCATATGACCTAGGCAGATGGAGTCACGGGATAAAAATACCGAGAATCACTAAAGAAACTGTATTCAGGTATTTCAGTCAGGTAACAAGGAGGGTCTGTACACCCACAGAAGAAAATAGGAAGTTAGAGTAAAACTCTCAGTTGGCATTCCCATACCTCCTTCTTGGTCAAAGAAGAGAAAAATGCACTGGCATGGGTGAAAGTCACAGCGTGAGCATGATTTTATTTACAAACACTAACAGTAAAGTAGAACTCTAATGCTGCATTATCTGAGTATTGACTGTAATAGTTGAAATTGCTATATTTTCTTTCAGTAGTGTAAAAGGAAATTTTATAAAATCTGTTGCTGATGAATAAGGCATATGAGATTCTTCAGATGATACATTTGAGCCTGAGTACGCAGAAGAATTCCTATTCAAGACAACATTTAAATATATGTGTTTTCTTTAAACATGTGCTTAAGTAAATGCTGGAATTGGAAGGGATTTAAACATGTGCTTTTCAAGCCTTTTCTTGAATGAGCAACCAAATTAGAAATAATGCTGCCCATTCCAGTGCCATCGTAGCCTACAACTGAACTAAAGGTAAAACCTGAATCAGTTCTCATTCATTCTTTACAGAAGGAGTTTTGTTTTCTTTCATTTTTCTAATTACGATGTGACATGAGGTGTGATTCTGATATCTGAGCCACCGTTTTGTAATAAAATTTTGAAATGAATGAATGAATTTTTTCATTTCTGTCCAGGCTGGGTGTCTGTGAATTACATTCTACAAAACCTGACCCACAGGTGATAGGGCATGTAAAGTGCATTTTGATTTGCTAGTTTTAAATAGCTCATTAATCATTAATGCCAGCATTCTCTTAATTGTGGTTCTTTGTGACCGGCAGAGCATTTACTGGTGATCTGCGGAGAAGATGGCTCATTACTTTGTTGGCTCTCTTCCATTTTTTCCACTTGCTGTACCACATTGCTGATGGTTAAAAATACATGAATAACTGACAGATTGTTTTTCTACGTACTCTGCTGCCATACTTGCCACAAGAGCCTGTATTTAACTTCCTGTGGGAGCGAAGCGATCTGTGGGATCTTGAATAGAAGGTATTTAGGGGCTGCGAGGCCCTTTATAAAGCTGAAGTTTGGACAATGAAGACGTTTTGAGAAGTCAGATAGGATAAATTGATCTTCTTAGAATTTCCCAGAGTTATAACAATCCTGGTGAAGCTTAAGAAGTTACCAGGTGCTAGCACGTTGGGTGAATACACCCAACCATAAATAAAAGTAGACCTCAGATCTGCCAATATGATGGTATAATATAAATTTTGGTATAACTTCCCCATTTCAAACTTCTGTGACTCTCTCGAAGTTTCTAGCTCCGACTTTGAAGAAGAGCTGGGATAAATGGATAAATGGGGGGGTTGGAACTAGATGATCTTTAAGGTCCCTTCCAACCTTAACCATTCTATGATTCTAAATGTGGCCGATTCTGCTACTAATGTCAGTCCTTTCTGCCAAGGCTGCCAGCAAAGCTCTCATTTAATGCTGGAAGTGGTGGGTTATTCACTTGCACTCTGGCAACTGGAGTGAATGCACCCGTTGAAAGCACACAAGGTGACGAGCAGTCATTGCACAGAATAACTTGCGACCACTATTGGCCAAGAGGAGACTGTAACTCGTGGGTTGATAACGGATGAACTTATGTTGAAAATTCCCTGGGCTGTGCTGGCAAGTTTCTTAGTATTGTCAGAGCTCCCACATTTTTGTTTCTTTGAGAGGAAGTGTTTCTCAAAGAAGGAGAAAAAGCCATTGATACAATTGAAAGCAGCCAAATAGCTAATTCTTACAATTTTATTTTAATTGCAAATGAATATGCTCTGAGAGTTGGATGTTTTTTATCCTTGCACCAGGAACGGACACAAATGAAAGGGTAACAGATCCTTGACTTTGGCTAAATAAACAAAACTGTTTAATGAATGCTTCCTACATTGAACCAAATTCTCAGTCGCAGTGGTACAACTCTGTTGTCTTCTGTCACGGGCATCAGTGTAGCCAAGAGGAGAACGTAAATCACAAAATTGTTTCTGTGCACTTCCTCGGAGGTAGCCTGTGTTTTGAAAAGACATTTGTCGCTTTATTTCTTCATATATAAACTTGCAACAAGCCAAATAATGAGTTTGAATGATAAAAGAGGAAGTTAAAGGCGACAGCACCAAAGATTAGGGAGAGAGAGTTTTGACTGGAAGAGCAAGAAAAGTTTTAAACAAAGGTACATGTGCACATTTAGCATATGCTACTGCCACCACCACCATCAAGATAGATAAAGCTGTGAAAGAAAAAAGAAAGTAGGTGCTATTAAGCTGAGAATTTCAAATGAACAAACGTGCAAAGTGGCAGCAAACCACTTGCGTTTGCAGTCAAACCCATTAACCCCAAGTTATTCAGGTAGGTGCCAACGTTGTGTGCTATAGCATATGCAAATGATCATAGATTTAGGTCCAACGTTAATGTTCATTTATACAAGAGAAATTAAGAGCAATAGAATTTGTACTGGGATAAGACTCTTCTGCCCCTGAATGTTATCCTATCATTTCAGGTAGTGTGTTTAGTTTGCTGACCAATTTTCTAATTCAGATATTGCCTGTACTTGAACGTTGCCTGAAGTCATGTGGGACTCAACACAGTTGCCTACACAGAGGCGTCTGGTGCCATTTTGGCTGCCCTGAGAAGTTGCACGGGGCTTGCAGGTGTGACGCAGGGCTTGTGGGAGCCCTGCGCCCTGCTGGAGGGCTGGGTGAAGGGCAGCCTGCGCTCCCTGGGGCATCGAAGGTGGGCACGCCGTGTGAAGCCATGCCCTAACCATTAAAGGAGCTTTTGTGGCAACAAGTGGATCCTCCCTCCAAATTTTCTAATGTTCTTTTGCTCAAAATAGGGCCATACTCCTGAAAAAGTAATGACGATACTACCAATATATGACTTGTAACACATCCTTTCCAATCAGTGGCTTTTGCGAAGGAGATTGGATTGATCTGCTTATTTTGCAGAGACACAGAAGCCAGAGTGACTTGTTCAAAATCAGCAATCAGCAGAGACAGGGCATGGGAGAGCTCGGGTCTCCTGAGGCCACCTTTGTAGTTGAAAGCTGTTATTGGACACAGGTGAGTTTCACCATATAAAATAAGTCAGCAAATGGTTACAGATCTACAACGCACACAACCTGAACTTGCATTAATCAAGTTTGTCATTTTTTAAAATTGTATAGCTGAACATAAGAAACTATTTCAGGTTAAGCAGTCCTAATTTTCCAAACAAACAGGTTGGGTTTTTTTTTTTTCTTCTCTCATGTGAGCAGAGGGAAGGTAATTGTATTTTGTATGGTGATAGGGGATTTGTGCTGGCTTCAACCAGCTGCTGAAATCAGTGATAACAGCCACTGGCCGCCCCCACCACCGTCGGATAAAGAGCTGCCGCTGAGTCTATTTCTCAAGCTTAAGCCGCATTGCTTTGAAGGCTTGTGAAATTCAATTTGCAAGAGAATGGAGGATTCTCTCTGTGTAATTTCAAAATGTGGAAAATAGTAATTGCTTTTACTTCATTCAGAGTATCCGTGTAGGTAAGCGGCGGCATCCTTTGGGCCCCAGCCTCCTCTGCCGCTGCAGTCAGTAAGAGGTTGAAGCCACTCGTGGCTGCGAGCCATGCTGGACCCCACAGATTTTTGTCGCAGCCATTCCTTTCGGTGGGCAGGCACGTCAGCTGGACGGCCAGTGCCGCGTCTTTACAGCTGCTTAAGGCAGTGCTTTGTATCTCACCAAATTACATGAAAAAGGGTTTCATTACGATAACTCTCTCTTTAATTGCCGGCATTTGTGTTTGTCTCTTCAGCGTGAAAGATAATCCTGTATATGAATAATCAGGCTTGATCTCAGATTTGTAAGGTGTTTAGATTTGTTCCGTTCAGTAGAGAACATAAGTATTAGCGGATTTTTTACAAGTCTCCTGTTAGGAGCCATCCTTGATCCTATGGCTGGCTTGTCTGCTGATAATCTTTTTCCGTGCTTGAAGAGCTGACAAAAGCATCTGGGCCTCCCTGGCAGTAATTAGGGCGAGCTAACTGCCTGCTGCGCTGAAAAGTAGCTCGGAGATTTGAGGAAATGCAAGTGCAAAACGCAAACTGGCTAGCATGCCAATACCTTCTTTCCTTTATACAAAGGAACCGCTGCATTCAGTTGCATTTAACGGAGACCGATATCTTTTGTTTTTTTTTTAACTCAGGCGTCTTACTAAACTGTGGTGTTATCTTGAGAAATCCAAGCTCAGAGTAAGTGTGGGTTTTTTTTTTTTTTCCTCTGTTGCGCAGGTGTAACTCTAGAATTGTCTTTACAAATTAATCAAAAGCCTTCAGTTTTCAAATACTGAATTTTAAAAAGCTAATGGAGGAACCGTCCTCTCTCCAGAAACTTTATGAGGACTTAAAACAGCAATTCCTTCGTCAGTCTCTTGATGGCAAGGCACTGGGTACTAAGTATTTATGAAGTTTCCTCCAAAGTGGAACTTAAACATACATAAACCTGTAGGTGGAAACAAGATAACCACGGGCTGCAATCTAGTAATTTTGTGTCCAGGAAGCCTACCTCTCTTAAAAGAGATTGAACAGGAACATGAGAAGGGACTGCTTATAACATATATTTTACTAACACTCGCAGCAGCCTCTGTGCACTTGTGCTCTCAGGTTTGACCAGCCCTGCTTACCACGGGAGGATTTGCAAGCTGAGAGTCTAAGTAAGTGGCGTGTTGTGAATGACCACCTTCCCAAAACGTTGTGGGGAGCAGCAGCTAGTTCTGGCAATTTATCTACTTGGATTTGGTGGGGGGTTTTATTATGTGTTTTTAGGTTTGGGGTTGTTTGTTTTGTTTTGTTTTTTTTTTTTTTTCTGTGGAAAGGTAATAGTGGTGTAATTTGTGAGCAAAATCCTGCCTGGCTCCAAATTAGGGCAAAGTAGCCTGTTCCTTTCCTCTAGTGGACTTTCGCTGAGGCTGGATGCAGTTTGCAGTCTTTTCTTTGAATACTGAATAGCGTGAGAAGATGCCCTGAGATCCTGCTCTGTCTGCAAGACTGTCCGTGTGACAGATTCTTGTTACTCTTGACATTGCTTGCCTTGATATTCATTACCGTGCCATTACAAGGGCTCTGTTCTACTCCTAAAAGCCGGAACAGCATCTTGTGATTTAAATCATCTTGTGATTTAAATGATGGAACAGCTTGTTCTGGGTGTCATCTCAAGGCATGTGTAGGAAAAGAAGGCTATCAGAAGTACTCAGCATGGATTCACCAAGGGGAAATCATGCCTGACTAATCTGATAGCCTTCTATGAAGGTGTGACTGGATGGATAGATGAGGGGAGAGCGGTAGATGTGGTCTACCTTGACTTCAGCAAGGCGTTCGACACAGTCTCCCACAGCATCCTCATAGGGAAGCTTAGGAAGAGTGGGTTAAATGAATGGACAGTAAGGTGGATAGAAAACTGGTTGAAAGACAGAGCTCAGAGGGTAGTGGTTAGGGGCACAGAGTCCTGTTGGAGATCAGTGACGAGTGGTGTTCCCCAGGGGTCAGTACTGGGCCCAGTCCTCTTCAATATATTCATCAACGACTTGGATGAGGGGATAGAGAGCACCCTCAGCAAGTTTGCTGATGACACAAAGCTGGGGGGGGTGGCTGACACACCAGAAGGCTGTGCCGCCATACAGAGAGACCTGGACAGGCTGGAGAGTTGGGCGGAGAGAAACCTTATGAAATTCAATAAGGGCAAGTGTAGGGTGCTGCACCTGGGGAGGAATAACCCCATGCACCAGTACAGGTTGGGGGCTGACCTGCTGGAGAGCAGCTCGGTGGAAAGAGACCTGGGAGTCCTGGTGGACAACAGGATGACCATGAGCCAGCAATGTGCCCTTGTGGCCAAGAAGGCCAATGGCATCCTGGGGTGCATCAAGAAGAGTGTGGCCAGCAGGTCGAGGGAGGTCATCCTCCCCCTCTACTCTGCCTTGGTGAGGCCACACCTGGAGTACTGTGTCCAGTTCTGGGCTCCCCAGCTCAAGAAGGACAGGGAACTGCTGGAGAGGGTGCAGCATAGGGCTACCAAGATGATTAGGGGACTGGAACACCTCTCTTACGAGGAAAGACTGAGGGAATTGGGTCTGTTTAGTCTGGAAAAGAGACGGCTGAGGGGTGACCTTATTAATGCTTACAAATACTTAAAGGGTGGGTGTCAGGAGGATGGGACCAGGCTCTTTTCAGTGGTGCCCAGTGACAGGACAAGAGGTAATGGGCACAAACTTGAGTATAGGAAGTTCCATCTCAACATGAGGAGGAACTTCTTTACTTTGAGGGTGGCAGAGCACTGGAACAGGCTGCCCAGAGAGATGGTGGAGTCTCCATCTCTGGAGACATTCAAAACCCGCTTGGACGCATTCCTGTGCAACCTGCTCTAAGGTGACCCTGCTCTGGCAGGGGGGTTGGACTAGATGATCTCCAGAGGTCCCCTCCAACCCTATGATTCTATGAAATGGTCAGAAATACAAATCTGGCACTATAAAAGAACAGATTTTGTTTTCTGCAAATCACCGGCAGACTTTTCTTTAAATCTTCATCTTACTCTATGACTTCCTAATTATCAGATCCCCTTCTTGCATTACTTACCATGTTGTAGCATAAAGATGCTGCAACAACATTTCTTCCTTCTCTGCAGGAAGAAAAGTAGCATTCCCTCCTTCATTATAAGGGACACAGGATCATAGACTGGCTGGCAGAAAGTGCTGTTAAGTCCCGCAGTTATTTTTCTTTCTCTCTTCAGAGCTAATTAACAACAAATCTTGATTTTGTTTTTTTTTAATTATTTTTTTTAAGATCATAAATGCATTCGCCACAGCACTGCACCTTTGCTGTCACTTATGCTCAGTTCCACCACGGTGTGCCCTGAATCTGTTTTGTGATACATGACACAATTATATCTCAGGGAGATTTGCTCTTACCATCCCTATGTTGTATGATTAATTTATATGCAGCCAGTCCATGCTTGGAATGAAATAAGTTTTTAATCTTTCTGCCTTTCTTCACATTTCTGTGCTTAGTGGTTTGGTTTTTTTTTAGAGGGAGGTTTCCACAAAGCAGTTTTGGCATTTATTTTCAGTGAGAAGCTTAGTTAAATAATTGAAACAGCCAAAAAATGGCTTAAAAAACGGCAAAATGTATTTTCTTGTTTTGCTTCACGAACAGCTGAGTTTGAATACAGATGCAGATACTAAGGTAAATTAGATTATCTCTGTTCAGTATTCTGCACCACAGTTCCAATCCCCATCATTGTCCCAATCCCCATATCTATGAGATGGAAAGATTAAGTAATAATGAAGACATGTCACTGCACCTGCTTTCACTGTATCAAGCCACATACAGTAAATCCACCCGTAGTTTCGTTCTTCCCCCTTAGGCATTATCTGTTGTTCACAGCTCCCAGCTGAGGGCCTGATCTTGATCTCCAAAGACTCTAAAAACACATTTCTAATCATTGCCTGTTCAGATTTGCCTACAGATTTTGAAAACAAGCTGCTTTTAAAGGTCTGTCTACATAAAGTAAACTGTAAGCATTTGAGTTGATGTGTAGTTTCATGTGGTAGAACTTTAACACCGGTTAAATGGTGAACATCTGGCACATAAGGCGGTTTAGTGGCTACAACACTGCAACTGGTGTAGGCGTGTTTTCAAAGGGTGTTATGGAAAAGGTAGGAGTTCACCAAAATAAGGTCTTCAGGCGTGTGGGTAGCCTTTGAGTCCCCAAGAGTCACCCCGTGCCAGCAGAGAGAGCTTGCGTCCTCCCCCCTGCACGTGAAGGTGGTGCATTTGCTGGTCCTGCAGCAGCTTCTGGACTTGCCTGCTCTACCTCCTTTGGCCACCCAGCTCAGCGTGGCCGTTAGCTCCTGCTGGCACAGCTGTGCATTCCTGCATAACGTCTCAGGATAACACCAATGCGATGAACATATGGTGGGTGATGTGATAACAGAGGAAATAAACCCACGAAAGGGCTGCGAGTCCAGAAACAAGGATCAGACTCTGATCCGTTACGTTGCTATGCTTCTTGAACAAATTACAGCCATGTCAAAGCCCTGTTTTGTTTTGGCACTGGCATGGCCTTGACTTTCAGTCTCTTTCACTATTCCAACTTACTTCTTTTTTCCTCTCCAAACTGTTCTTCGTCCTCTATCAATCAGCATTGTTTATGCAAGAATCGCTCATTTTTTTAAAATTTTTTTTCTGCTTCACTGGTATGCACTCAGATGATGTTCCCCTCCAGCTGTTTTTTCTTTTTTCTTTTTTCTTTTTTATTTTCTTTTCTTTTTTTTTTTAATGTCAGATGGCCCCTTGCTGTTAAGGTCATGTGCCATCAGCTTCACTGGGGAGCCTGAGTTCCAAGGCAGCCACATAATTGACTTGATACCATCTCACTGAAAGGTCACAGCGTGCTTTGGAGGGTGCTTTTCCCTTGTCTTAGTAGTGTTTTGGATAGGCAATTAAGTTTCCTGCAATTCCAGACTCTCGGTTCAAATTTACAGTTTTTCTTATTCGGTAGATGTGAAATATATTTCATATTAAGCATAATTTATTGTACTCAACAGCTGCTGTTATGATGGCCTATCAGGATTGATGTGTTTACACTGAACTGCAGCATCTGGAATTCCCCCCTGTGTTCCTGTCCTCGTCTGCCCAGATCTGAAGCCCTTGGCTTTAGAAACCAAGCTGCGTGAGATGAAGAGTTAGGGGAGAGGGAGGGAAGCGTCCTACAGACCCTGCAGCTCTTCCTGGCTTCTGCTGATGCTTTTACTAACGCGGGGAGAGACCTGCAGATGAAAAGCAGGGCAGGATGTGTCTGGAGATTAAAATTCTGTTTGAGTGCTGAAAACAGCTCTTGTTCCCTGTTGTCCTGCAGTGGCCTAGACCTGTGGTTATCCTTCAGCTTGGTGCTGACTCCTGCAGTTGCAGCAGTGAGGATGTTTCCTGTTCTTTCCAGAAAAGGACCAAACATCAGCCCTTCCCATGTATCAGTAGTCCAGGCGTTGATTTGTTCCTGGTTCTTCTTCTGCAGCAAGTCCCTGTCTTTTTAGGTGATGCAACCAAAACACGAATAATAGAAGTATTTCAAGATAAATGCTATTAAAAACTAGACAGAACCCATGGAGCATTGCCATAATGATAACTTCTTTACTCTTTGTTTGTTTGTTTGTTTGTTTGTTTTTAAATCTGTCTTTTGGTATCTGCAACTTTGGGTTCGTGTTGACAGGTTTTACTCTGCAGACCAGAGTGCTAGAAATTCAGCTTTCTAAAAAAGGAAATGAGATTGTGATATATGCATTTACAAAGGCTGGAGTAAGTGGAGTAAGGGAACAGTGCCAGATACCATAGGACCTGAAGGTCTCTCAATGAAAACTGGCCACAGGTGTATGTGCTAGAAAAGACTGGAACAATGGTTTCACAGGAGTGTCGCCATAACGTTTTATTAATACACTAATAAACCTAAACTTTGGAAATGGCTGGTACTTTCATCTAGAATAATTATTATAATAGAAGACTTCCCGGGTCATTTTTATTGCTCTCCTGTGGGGCTGAAGCTGTTCTGGTGTAATGGAGTTTGCATATTCAAGGTATTTTAAGACCTAGGAGAAGGTCATCTGTTAACAACAAACGGTGAGTCTGAACAGCTCCGCTAGGCTCTGGTTTATAGCTTGTCTTAGGACATAAATGTAAGCTTCAAAAGAATAATAATGCCCAAGCCAGTAAATAATATATCAGTCATTCTTGCTAATCTAGAAAAACTGTGCACGCTAGTTCAGCCTATAGATACTAACTCCTTTCATTGTCTGAACAGAGACCTTTCTAAATCATTTGCCTCATATAATAGATTATGAATCAATTGCTGTGAATTGGGGAGTTCTGGTGACTTCCATTTTATTGGATTTAATCTTTCTCCTGTCATGGGTGTTCCGGGGAACCAGGTCTATTCGTTATGGCCCACTGTTGATGGCAGAGATGTATTCCCTTGCAGGAAAGCTTCTCCTGCAAGCTGTAAATTGAAGCTGAGAACTAAATTTATTCTTTCTAATACCTCATGCTGAATGACTGAACTTCAAACTAGTCCCATAGCACCAACTTTGGTGTTAGTTTGACAACGTTGCATTTTCAGTATTTATCTGAATTGCATAATTTGGTGCAAAGTATTGCAACTGTTTTTCTGTATGTACTGTGCTTTAAATAATGCTTCTCCTTTTTCTATTCACGTATTTTATTAGCTATCAAGTATTTGGTATGCCGATTGGTGTTTTGAGGTTTGCCCAACATATTTTATGGTTGTACTGTACTGGGTTTGAGTGTTTATACCTTGCTGATGCTCCATCTTTTACATAAGCCTGGCAATGCAGTATATATATCATTCAAGACATGGTATTTAATGTTATTTCATTCTTCTGGGCTATAATTTTCAAACACCACCAAAAATTGCCTTAATTTTGTCAAAGAAGAAGAGTGCATTTGAATAATAATCAGAACGAGGAATGAGAAAAACCTGAATTTAGCAACCCCAGGCATTTGAACAGCTTCACCTAATGATTTTTGCCCTTTCAGTAATGCCTTAGGTTTTTTTGCAGATGGCAGTGAAGTCCAGTGATCATATGGAGGAGACTGCAGTAACTTTGCAGGGGTTTTTCCCTTCTTTTTTTTTTTGTCTGGACAGGTTTGGGGTTGTCATCCATTTTTGTCCAAAGAGCAGATGTTCTTATCTTTATAGCAGAAAATGCAGATGAGAAATCAACATCTTTTTTTGATGTGGCTAGTGCAGTTCAATGTATGTTTTTCTTAATAGTTGTAGGCATTGAAAATGGTTTCATATGAGAGGTTGCAAAGAACCAGCCTGTCTGCTGTCTGTAGTTACAAGTGTGTTCGTGACTCAAGCCTGATTTCCAGTGCCTCCTACTCCTGTTTTCTGGAAAGTAGGCACTCTCAGGCTCGTGTGGGACCAGACTCTGACTCCCTGCTGAGTTGCAGCACTGTAAATGTGAGCAGCCATGTGCATAGGCATCTGGAATAAAACTACATGGGTGAAAACGCAAGCAGAAATGTTGGTTGGCCTCCTTAATCATGCGGGGAGGAAAAACTTGCTATTGAAAATCCTTTTATGTATTTTAGCCACTTCACAAGAGACTTGAGAAGCCTTTTTTAATTTTTTTTTTTTTTTTTAATTTCCCTTCTTTGACTTTTACTATATATATTTCTGCTTTCAGGATCGAGCATTTCTCCTGTCTCTGTGGCCTCTCTCTGACGAGTTTATTCTTCTAACCAGCTGTGTCAGGCTTCAGAGATGCTTTTAGAAACACCTGTCTTGTGGTATAGAGGCTTGGCAGTCATTCAATTTGTATCTTTTACTAGTTAAACTCCTGAGATTCAAGCGTAGGGTCAAAGCCAAAGTGTTTCTGAATTTTTTTTCTAGCATTGCTGCCAACCGATGTTAAAACAGAAACATTCTCCAAGAGTATTAATGTTAGTGCACAGAGAGGCATGCTAATTGTGCAGAAAGCTGAAACCTGAACCTTTCAACTTGCCTCACCATCGTTCTCCTGTCCCCAGCTGCTAAACCTTTTCATTCCTGTGCAACTTTAGCTCTTCACGGTTACTCTCCATTGGACTCAACACTGCACTGTACTTCTCCTAGGTACTAGCTCTTACCCCAGTGCACGAACCCAACTAATGAATGATCATGTCTCTGTCATGTGGTCTGCCTCTCAAATAGTTTCTTTTTATCCCACATGTATGAGAAGAGTTACCTTCACAGAACGCTGTGGAGTATTTTTTTCCTAGTAACACGTTGTAAAAGTACCCCTCAAAGGAAAGCATCCTTGTTCACAACCAGGAAAGAGATTTTGAGTTCATGAGATACCAAAGACAGGGCTTGGGAAAAAAGCTACCAATGTGCTGATGCCATGGCTGGGTCAGCAGGTGAGCAAAGCTGCCCTGTAGCCCATCCACATGAACCACTAGCCATGACATCCGTAGTCCTGCAAGTAGTGCAGGAGTGCATATGTTCTCCATTGCCAATCATCCACAAAGGAAAGACCTAATTTTAGAGTTTCCTGTCCTTCAACTGGGAAAGAGATGTCATTTTTATGCCTCTGTGTCAGTGGTGCTTAAAAGGCCTTGGGAACATGTAAAATAAAATCCACTTGGGATTTTAAGGTTTGTCTGTTTTTTCTTTTCCCTTCAAATAGCCTAGGGCTAGTATTCTCTGTGATCCCTTAAATAGTAACCATGTAGGTTCAGTTTTAGCCTCCACATGAAGTAAATGGGATGGAAGCAGGATTATTGGAGCAGGAACTTTTTTCAAGTAAATTTAAAGAAAACAGTACTTTCCACTTTTTTAACAGAGAGGAAAAGGCGGTGGGAGTTTGGAAAAACTGCTACTGCCCTGAAACGCTTCACTCAGGTTCTCTATCTAGATGACAAAGAGCACTATATCATAGACAGATTTCTTGCAATTGTCTTTCCATTATGAAATAATGCAATAAAATAACACTGAAAATGAAACAGAAAATGAAAAAGATGAGAAAGGGCAGGGAAAAGGGCTTTTAATGTTCAATAGCTACCACTAAAGTCCCTAATTCAGGCTACCAGTTCTTATGTTTCTGTAAGTAAAATGAAGTGTCAAACATTATTTAAAGCGTATGTGCTGTGAGATTGGACTATGCTTCGTGTTTCACGATTGATAAAGTATTGTTCCTAAATGAATCTTGCAATTCTAGCTGCAGTGACACAAATAATAGAACATGAACATGTGAAAGAAAATGGCCAATTTGAGTGATACGAAAAGAAGCTATGCTTCATTTGGTCTTAGAAAATAAGGCACAGTACAGATATGATTGCCTTTCTTGAGCGGTTGTATGGGATTGCTACTATATAAAGCTCTCCCTGCTTACATTTTTGGAGTGACTCAGTGATTTGTGTGTGTTGTGCAGTGTATTTTTCAGTTTTGAGAGACATGTTAAGGTAATGGTTCTGTAAAATGTTAAATGTCGGAACTGTATAGCTCATTTTGTCATCAGATTCTGATTTGTTTGCAAATTATGTATTCATGTGTAAGGGTGGCAAAACCAGGCAGAACACTGATCCTGAGAAAGACTGAAGCTCACAGAAGTAGTTGTCATTTTATTTTTGTGTCTAATGGTCTATTTTTAGAGGCTAAGCTTCCAGCATCAGGCACTTAGGAGAAATTATTTCTTCTATCTTTGAAAAATAATATCAGCCTAAGTTACACCTTCTGGACCTCTCATACCCTCTAGCATTTTTACTGTCCGATGCTGTTTATACTTCAAAATGATTTTCAACCTTTAGCCTAATGAAAGAAAACGTATGCTTGTTTCTTTATAGAAAATATGTAAGTGGCCAACAGGTTAAAAACTACATTTAGAGAGAAAATGTTGCCTGACTTCATAAGAAAGTCAGATTGACAAATACCATTGGCTTCATGTGTTCATTTCAAGATGGATTTAGCTAATGCTTGTGTGGTTGTAATCTCTGTGAGCTTACTTTATTACTTAGAACACATGTTTTGAAGTGGCAGTCAAAAGGATGAGGGCTTGGGGTTAAAAGACTTTCAGACATAATAATTCTTAATCAAAATCTCATTTGGAAAAAAATGGCACCTGGATTCAGTAAAGCAGTAAAGCACCATGACTCTTCCAGGGAGTACAGCAGCCTGTCTTGACAGTGATTTATGTACTTTTTTGCCAACCATGCCCAAGTATATTATCTAGGTTGACATGCATATGTACGTATATCAAGTGAGGTCTCAGCACCTGCTACAATCCCCACACTGAATTTATCCTTGTTGATACCTTTGAATATTGGTAGAGAACGAAGGGCACAGTCCCTCGACACATATCAGCTAGATGTAGCACGACATGGTTTCGGCACAAGCTGGGCGTATATTTAGACTCTGCGGCAGAAGTAATTAAGGGTGGAATTTGATTGTCATCTGGCCTTGCAGTTGTTCTTGCTATGAGAGTCTGGAAACTTGTAATCTTACAGGTCAACAAGCAACCACCTAGCTTCAGTATTCTTTGACATTTCGGGGGCTATTTCTGTGTAGACGTGAAGCAAGCGCTCTGTGAGAAAAATATTACGATAATAGACGTGACTCCTGAAATCTTGCCAAGTGCAGAATAATTTAGATTGTTCTGCAAATCCTATGCATACGTTTTCCTAAATTAAAAACATGCTGCACTATTTGAAAAATACCTAGCCTGAGTATTACAGCCTTAAGCATTACAAAAAGGTCACTATATAATTTACTAGAAAATGATAACCTTCCAATACATTTCGAACCATCCTGTAAAATTTAATAGAAATACAGCATTTGGGCTGGGAGTTTTATGGGGCACCACTGAAACAAAACAAAAAAGATTTACAAATGAAATGTGGTAGAATAATGTTTATATAATCTTTGGATATCACTACTACTATATTAGATGGGATTTATTCATAGAAGTTATTTGTGCACTGGTTTGTCTTTCCATAATCTCTTTCTTCCACTCCACCGTCAATTAAGAGGCTATTTTTTTTCTGTATTGAGCATTATTATCTTTTTTATTTGCACTCAAATAAGTCTTGCTTAAACTCCTAAGTGGACTCTTTAAAATTATTTGGTTTACTTTTGTAAACAGCAAAATATGACAAACCAATGTAGAGGCTATTAAAACTTGCCAAAAACCATGCAAGCTCACAGCATGCTTTAAATGATATAGGGCAGGAGCTATAGAGGCCTCCAACATCTGAAAATGGGGTTTAGACAGAACGTAGGCAATTAAAAAAAAATTTAAAAAGTAGTCCAGAGCTTCTCTACTTGGCAAAAGCTTCTGGGCAGCAAACTGAATTTTTCTCTGAAATTTGGGTGGCAGAGTTCTCTAGGTACCTTAGCTTGGGGTTTTCCCCGTCGAACTAGACATGAAGTTACAGAATCCCAGAAAGGTTCAGGTTGGAAGGGACATTAAAGATCATCTAGTTCCCACCCCCCTGCCAAGGGCAGGGACACCTCCCACTAGACCAGGCTGCTCAAAGCCCCATCCAGCCTGGCCTTGAACGCTTCCAGGGAGGGGGCATCCACAGCTTCCCTGGGCAACCTGTGCCAGTGCCTCACCACCCTCATAGTGAAGAAGTTAAGCTGCATCTGAGTCATTTCAACAGTTCTCCGCAATAAAGGCTGTTTATTCTGGATTATGCCTGAACCTCCCGTCTCTGAGTTACTCAGAATTTCCTCCTGATGGTGTAATGTAGCTTTGTAACTTCACTGGATTGGCTGAATTTATATGCGAGTAATCAGATTCCAGCCCTGTGACCATGCACCAGAAATAGGAGATTTCACACAGATCTCATTCTCTGCCTTATTCAGCGGAATCATCAGGTTGTTATCATCTAATTATTACATGGAACATTTAATGGGATGTGTGCTATAATTATGAATTTGACCAGGACACATTAAGGAAAAATCTTAGCGTTTCATCAAGTGAATGGATCGTACTTCAGAAGATGTGTGAGGTTGTTTTCAGGAGTAATGCACAGAAGTGAAGAGTTCAGCCTTGATTTATGGAATGCACAAGGCCATTTATGGAATGCACAATGCATTATAAAGCAAATTTGAAGGGCAGTATCCTAAAGTGATGAGGACATCTGGGAGAGGTTCGGCAGTGAAAGCTGCAGTGGCATAAATCACAAATGGGCTGTTCTTTGGTTGAAGATGTATATTAGTGGGAAGGCTACGAAATTTGCATTTGATTCTGGTTCAGGCTGAAGTAGCTCAGTGCCAGACTTTGGATCACAGACGTACTTCTGGGATCATTTTTTGCACTATGGTCTGCCGCACAGTGAATGCCTCCAAAACAGTGTTTTGGGAAGCAGAGCTGTAAATGCCTCCGTGCTTACAGTGTTGAAGGTGCAGATTGTTTTAAAGCAGTGAAGAGGACTGACTCCATTAGAACATCCTTCAACCTTCAGAATCAGAAGTAAGCTCCAAGAGTTTAAAAGTAAAGCATTTTTTACCCGTGTAAATGTACTATTTGGAGAAAAATATAAGTTACAAAGAATATATGTAAGTAAATAAGCCAATTTACTCAGGGTTTTTAGTGAAGTTTTTCATGCTGACAAAAAGCTATTGTCTGAACCTTCTCTTCTTCGAAAGAATTGCAGGTTAGGAACTACAGAGATGATAGAAAATTTTCTTAGAGAAGATATTTAATAATTTTGCATTATCTATCGATTAAACGATATGCAGCATGTCCATTTTCCTCTGACCACTAAAACCCACTCTAGAATAATGTGGGGTGTGTGGATATATCTGGGACTGATTTCAAAACAGACGTTTCTCGATGTTTCAACTCCCTGAGCTTCTGTTATGGAGAGGTGGGTGAACGCATTCAAAAATGTATTTAGCAAATACAAGCAAGTGTACTTGAAGACACTGTCAGCTGTGCGTGACATTGTCTCTCTGTGATGGTGCTCTGGCTAGGTAAGAGTTTTGCTGTCTGCAGTGGAAAAGACAAAGATGAGTTTTGTGAGTTTGCACACTAGGGATAAAAAAACCCCACACCAAACAACAGATGAGGTAATGTTTTGCAAGAGTTTGAAAAGAAAAGGGACATGGGGAAATAAAAAGCTTTAGTAGCTTATTATATCTGACACTGTTGTCTTTCTCTGTGTTCACTCTCACCCACACAACAGATCCTTTCTTAATTTTTCCATATGTGTTTCCTTTGTATTTTTCATTAATTGTCCTGTTTTCCATAATTAATTGCATACTTCTAGATTTGTTCCTCTACTGAAAAATTCTGTTTGATTACTCTCTGCATCCTTCCTCCCTTTTATTTAGCCTATTTAATCATTATTATCTTTCCCCTCAAAACCTATTCCCCATATTTATTTTTTTTCTGAAGAAACAGCGTTTCTCAAGTTGCCATTTCTCATTGAACTTTAGCAGCATCCTTGCATCTGCTAATTCCCCATGACTCTGTTGTTCTCTTGCAGTAATAACAGCCATATTTTCTTCCTTCCTGGGAACACTGAGGTGGCTGATATCGGCAGGGAAACTTTCAGGAAAAAGCTTCTAAGCCAGTATATGTAGGAATGGGATGCTCCTGTCAATGCCACAAGCCGCTGTCTTTTTGAATGGACTCTTATATGGCGCAGGCAAGCGTGGGCGCAGGAGGAGGCTTTATCGCTTTGTGCAGAACGCGTGTCTCACAAGCAAGTCCATATCGGCAACCTAACACTGAAATCTCTGCTGGTCCCGACGGATGTCTCGGTCCACCTGGTGCTAATCCACTCGCGTAGACGAAGACTCCGGTCTAGTTAGGTTGCTGATATGGTGAGCCCTTCTGTGATCACCAGGAAAGGGGAGAAAAGGCCTCACAGGGGCTTGATGAGTGTTTTTCATGTGAAAGCACGTTTATATGGAACCTGATCTCTTTTGTATCTGTCCATATATTTCTGCTTTCAGTCGATTTTTAATCTACAGTGGCATTTTTGCCACAAATGATGTAAACTCTTTGTTTCCTTCTCTCCTTTGTTTGCCTTTATTTCTTTTAGCCGGTTAAAAAAACTAATGGAAAAAGGGAGAAAGAAAGGGGTCAAGAACAGAGGAGTCTAAAAGCTTTTGAGTCAAAACAACCATAAAATATTAACTTATTTAAAAGAATCACACAGAGTAGACTGTCCTTTTTCTCACTGTAATGTTAGGGCTTTATATGAGTTTTCTTGTGATTAAGTCATCTGCCATAGAGGAACCAGAACTGCTTAGAGTTTTTGTTTTGGGGAGGTGTTGTTTGTTTATTTTAAACAAAAATACCCCACCAGACCCTCAAGGCTTCTAATTATGGAGAGAAGGAAAGACATCAGGTACTATTTCTTGTTGATGTCACAGGTGGACTGGCATGCCTCATGTTTGGAATGGGCCAGCTAATTTTGAACTATTGAGTCACCACTCAGTCACTCCGTTGCAGCACTGGACGGCCATGAAATAAAAATACCGTGTTGTCTTTACTAAACAAGATGTAGTAGTATCCTGTGAGAAAGGTGTTTTCTTCTTTGTACCGAAGGATGTGTTACACATGTCAAATTCCAACACTGGGGATATAAATAGTTGAGGTTATGTATTTCTTGGGCTTCCGCTGTACAAGTATTCATGAGAACCCACCACTTGTAAGCGGGGAAAAAATGCATGAACATAGGCATTTGTGCCACTATAAACCTACCTTTTTTTTGGTTGGTTGGTTTTGGGTTTTTTTTGTTTTTTTTTTGCTTCTTAGGCAGATACAAGCCTACTTTGAAGGCTCTAGTGATGGGAATTTCTTTGGAGACCGAAGCAGGAGGTGGAAATGTGAGGAGAGTGATGTTAGTTTCAAGATGTTTAACCACACATACATGTACAAGCTACAAGACCTTCTCAAACAGCTTATCTTACTCCACAGGAGCTTCCTATTTAACAGTGGCTCTTGCATCACACTTTTCCCATGGTCCAGCTACCAGGAAGTTTTGCTATTCCATTTGTGAATGCTATGTGCAGTACTTTTAAAAGAACAGTATTTTGTAGCAGAAGTTACAGGATTTCATGTAATAAACCAACAGTGACAGCACTGTGTATTTATACAGCCCTTTCCTAACAGGAGATTTCAGAATGATAAGAAGGGCACAATCACTTTACCATTTCAAAAGCTTTGAAAGATATGAAGATATTAAGATTCATATCCTTGTCTCTGTCAGAGGATAAATGATCTAGGAATGATCATCTTGTGCTTGAAAGTTCAAAACTCCCACAAGTGTATGAGGTCGTGATCCTTAGTGCTGTCCCGTTCATTAAGTTCGATGAAATTATGGGACCAAAGTGGGCTGCACCATTGCCTCATCTAACCGCAGGTCTTTTCCCGAGGCCAACTGATGAATCACTCCAGAGCTTCTTGACTAAATTGTATGCTCCTCTTGTAGCTCGGTGTTTCTCTGGCTGTGGGGTTGGTTGGTTGAGGTACCTCCTCTAAAAGTAGCTGGGCAGCAGCGGTCTTTGATAAGAAGAAACGGTTCCCCTGAAAGCAATAAAGGAAAGATACAGAATTTGCAAATAGCTGCGTGTAGAAAAGTAAAAGCCCTTACCCAGAAGTTGCTTTTCTGGCTCTTTCTGTGAGCACATGTCTAAGTCATCTGTATGTAGTGATTTGCCAGTAGGCTCTTAGCCATAGTACGTTCTGTTAGGAAAGACTCTGGGAGTTATAAAATTTTTGTGTTTTCTAAACAATTAATCAGAATAGGAGCAGTTATTATTTCTTTTCTGCTTTTCTTGGGGTTGGAGAGGTGAGGAGGGGCTGGCAAACAGTACGCAAACAGATCTAAGAAACTCTAAACTGTGCTTTTACAATCAATAGAAGTTGTTTTAAAAATTTCATCCTTCAGTTCCCTGCTTGTTTCCAGTTACTAAATCCCACGAAAAAGGCATATCATTATCTTATCCTCTGCTCCACCATTTCGGATGTTCAGAGCCCTTGATAAATTAACAGACTGGTTATTCAGAAAAATAAAATTACATTTCTGGATTGGATTTATGACTATTATGCAAATGTAACTGCCATATTCTGTGCAGAAAACACATTTAAATGCCTGAAAATAGCAATAATCCTGTTCAGGAGCTACTCCAGTTAATACTTTCCTATATAGAAATGAGTATTCATTAATAACTTCTGGATTGTTATTAGGATTGTTTTATTGTAACATGTAATTTGCTTGAACTGACTACGTCTTTCTCAAAACGGTTTTAATTACAGAAATAAATGACAAAGCTTAGCGGAGATGCTTATACAACAGTGCAGTCATTTTCTGTGTGCCAACTAGAAATTCATTCTTAACAGATGGAATTCACCAGTCTGCAAAGAATGAACACAAGGCCTTTGCACTGCTTAAAACTTTACTTAATCTGTCTGATAAAGTACAAACGTGATGTCATACATGCTATTTCTTCCTGGCTTCTGTCCTGTTTATCAATTATTCTGCAGAAATAGCAGGATATTCTGCAGCAGTTATAGCTGCAGAAAAAATAGAGTTGGTCATTTTACTGAGGGTGTATTTTGCTATTGGGAGCAATTTTATACGTCAACTAGACATACCACTGTGGGTCAGAATAAAGGTATGGCTCAAAATATTTCCTTTTCTTTACGGGGACTGTGACATTTATCCTTATTCCTTCTGGGGGTGTGGGCAGTACCGTTGCAGATTATTTTAGCCGCCTCTTCCTCTCTTCTTTTTTTGTTATCATTCTGCCTGACTCTGTTCTTGTAGCTCATTGCCTTTATAAATCAGTAGGTATGACCTTCTTCCGAATTCTGATTCAGGATAAAGGCTGTAGATAGCCATAAGATGAAGCCAGGACTTTAGATGCAACCTACCAGGAATAGAAAACCAATATTTTCCTCCTAGTTGATGAGCTGGGTGATTGCCAGTCTTGCCTCTTCCGTGAGACTCGCTAACTTTAATGAACAGCAGTAAAAATGTAGCCCAGGAGTAGCCCAAAAAGTGGAGATGCGGTGATTAGGTATGACATAAAGAAAGGAGGCATTGTCAATATGGAGAAAATGAGGGTATCAAGCTGAATGACCCCGCGGGCTGGGGTAGGGGCAGAGAGATGAATTCATTACTGTCAAGTGCAAAATCACATCCTTAAGAATAACAAGATATTCAGCTACAAGCTAATTGCTCAACAGTTAGACATGAATGAGAAGTAAAAGCATGCAATGTGCTAAATGACAACAGGATGAGTAAGCCGGAGTGTTGTGGCCATGGAAAAGGCAATCATGCTGCTGGCCCCTGTCAGGGGAGAGAGAACTGGCGATGATCCTGTCCTACAAGAGAGAAAAAAGGGTATAGCTACGTCAGTCAGTCACCTCAGCTTTACATGGAGCTTGCAACACATCAGTACTCTGCATCCACTGGAAATGCGTGTGTCTTTATCCCGGTGTACCTCAAAAAAGCACGATGTTAAGGCAGTTACCGTAGAGCTTAAGAACTGCTGTGAGTTCACATCCTTGCGCGCTCGATGTAATCCTGTTCACATTTCCATCCTCTAAAAGAACATGGCTTGTCTTAACACAGCAAAACAATGACTAGACGTGAAAATAAATGATCCAGAGAGGGGAGAGGACTATTTATGATGAAGGACTGAAGTAACATGAGAGAAAACAGAGAAAAACTGGCCACAGATAAACTTAGGTTCAGAATAAAAAGAGTATCAAGAGAGCAGTGTTCCAGTAGGAGTAAGTCAAAAGTGAAGTGGTGTGATCAGTTGATAAAAGGGTCCTGTGCTGGTGATGATAAGGGGCAAGCCCTGTAGAACTAGGAGGTCTCCCCCAGCACTGCCTTCCTGTAGGATCACTCTGGGTGGAAGGGGCTTGGGGAGCTCTCTGGTCGAACCTCTCCTGATCAGAGGAAATGTTCCCTCTGACCGGTGGATCCAAATGCGAATGACCAGACATGGCATCTGGCAAAAAGTAGCTAGAAAAGGCTTAACAAGGAAATAAATGTTAGGTCGATAGGCAGGACCCAGAGGTTTTCCAACCAAATTGTGCAATAAGTAAACATCTGAAAATAATGTCATTAATGAAATAAATTGGATCATCAGTTGTGGACTGCAAGGTAAAATAAGCTCAACGTGAAAATTATATCCATTCTACGTACAGTGACTTTTGACTTTTTATTATATATACACAAACATTTGCATCTATATCCTATATTGCTTTTTTTTTAAAGTCTGCTTCCATCCTGCCATGTCTTATTCATTTGATTATTTATGCATTGGCTACAGCAATATTCTGTTAAATATTGAAAAGCTTGTGATTTAAGCCTGACTGTAATTTGAGTTGTAACTATTTCTTACGGACCTAAAGGCTTAAATTTAACATTAGGCTGTTTTTATTTATTTTTATTGTTTTAATTTTGTACCGAGACCAAGAAAGGATATACTTAGTTCATTAACAATAAATGAGGAAATAGTGTAGCTATGCTGTCAAGGAAATGAAAGAGCATAGAAAATACATTCAGGACTATTTAATTAATGTTTCACTCTGCATTGTCCTACTTTCTATTCTGTAGTCTTCTTTAAAGCACAGAAAACATTTTTGATAGACAAAGAATAATTATCCTGGTTGCTTTCAATTAAATAAATATACACTTCTAGAATGACAAATAAAGTTCAATGATATTGTTTAAAAAAATATAGAGGGTGGGAGGTCTGAGCAAATTAACTGCCTGGTTTTGTTCTCTGCGAATATACGAATATTGGGGCAGAACGGATATCCCTGCTTCTTTATTATTAAGTTCAGGTGCTAAATCCACTTCTTCAGTGGTATAGAGAAGGGCACTCTGATGGAGCCTGGAGAGTACCTGGCTTTGCTGCCCGAGGATGCTGCTGGTCCAGCACAGCTCTGCTGCGGCTTCTCTTCACGAGGCTTCAGCAGAAAAACCTAAACCTGGCGGGGAGCCCTGAGGGAGGATAATGTACTCCTTTCCTTTCCTCCCTTGTGCAAAAAAACTCTCCTGTGGCCAAGGAGCTCTCCCTGGCACAGCAGGAGGTGCCACCTCCAGCAGCCAGAGCGAGCCTGACCTCCGGGGCTCAGCTAGGGCAAAGCAGCCGCGAATTTTACTGCAAAGAAAAGGAGAAAAACCAGATTTGCGTTTCGCTTGTTTTGATTCCACTACTTAAAGCTAATCTTGGGTAGCTTTTTTATTTTCTTGAAAGCTGCTTTGTACTGACTAGCCCTTGGTATTTGTCAAATTCTTTGTTTTCTCTGCTTATTCCCTGATGGCCTACTCAGAAGCTAGTTAAATTATGAGGATTATTCAGAGCTGCAGTGGATAATAAAATGGTCTATTGATTAGTAGACTTCTAATTACTTGTCTCTTAGCATGAAAGAGAAATAAGAAGATTTGATAGTAAACAAAGCAGAAAACAAATAGGGTGTTTCCAACATGTAGGGCTATACATGCTTGTGTGTGGCCTTGTACAAGAGTATTGTAATTTCCAGTTTATCATCATGAGCTTATTTGACTGCTTACAGAACTGTGACCTGCACAAGCAGACTGTTTGACAGATAATCAGCCAAAAATACAACGCCTTAATTTTTTCTGCAATACCCTGCATATGCACTGGAAGCATAACGTCATGATGAGCAGTATGTTTTTGATTTTTCATGTCTTGTCGTAATGAAAGGAAAGTTATGGCTAATTTGTGTTTTAACTAGGTATGTACCAATAGAAATGAATATAAATAGCGTGTCAGAGTTTTAGCTGGGAAAACCCTGAACACCAGTAAGTAGTGAAACCTTTCCACTTGCATCGTGTGCCTCTGTACTGGTTCAACGTGTCACGTTACCTCTGGTCTTCCCTAAAAATGATGCGTAGTCTGTACTCCACCTTCAAACCCACTCCTCGTCTTAAAGACGCGTGTGAGATTTTTAAGGATGCAGATCTACAAACCTACAAGCCTTGCCTAGGAGGGGAGCAGTGCTGACCTTCTCTCCTCCTTCCATCACTGGCAAGGTGATGGCAACACTGCTCGCGAGAGGACTTCCCACTTGTGCTTGTAGGTGACTGCTTCCCAAAGAGGTATGAAAGTAGAGGAAAGACTCTGTGATGTTTTGAAAAATAAGGATTGAAATCCTGGCAGAATTGCATTTGATTTCAGAGGGACCAGGGTTTCTCGCAAGCCCTTTAATGCCTCTTCCATGATCCACAAAAGTCTTTGCATGAATTTCTATGGCGGTCTGCGTGCCTGTCTTATATTTTTTTCTAATCTCTTTCTTTAAATGCCATGAACGTGAAACAAAAAACAACTAATACTCCCAATAACGACTCTGTATAGTTCTTGCCCATGGCAAAATGGCTAAGCCAAAGCAATAATTTAATTAAAGTGTGAAAATTGTGTAATTCTCATGAAGTATTCAAATTCCTTTTTTTTTTTTGTTTTGCTTTGTTTTGGTTAGAGTTGTCCAAGTATGAAGGGCTCAATTTCCAGTTCCGTTATGCTCTTCTGCAGAATATGAGCTTCTTATTCAGAAATTAAGGAGTTGCCATTACTTTTAATTTTGCCTGTGTGTTGATTTGACCGTGGCGTAGTTTGCACGGCTCTTCTAGGTGGCCTGGTCTTCCATCGTGGTAAAGACCCTTTCCTTTTAAACCTGGCTGCTGGCAGAGAGGCAGGTGAGCAGCCCTGTTCTTTGCAGACGCAAGCGGTCTCATCAGCCCATCAGTCTCCTCCGTCACCCAGAGGTTGATGTCAGAGCGAGATATTCTCAGCTAAATGTGAATTTCTTCATTAGTTTCGCAGTCTTCCTCTAGGCCTGTAATTAGAGCCCTCCTGATAACCGGCACACAACCGCAGCCATGAATTAGCTCTTCATGTGAAGGTTTCTCTCTCTCTCGGTGTTTCCGTCCTTGTCAGCTTACAGGAGGCTCAGCTGCCTTCAGCTGCTACTTGAATCCGTTATCCACATCAATCATCCTTCCCGTAAAAACCCAACCCACAGGCTGGAGGAAGCCCTCAGCATCTCTGCGGTCATGGGAAAACCACCCTGTTTTCACCCAGGGAAGGACTGTGCTGGGTGAACAGCCAGCATTCCATTGTGTGTGCTTTTGTGGGTGTCTGTGTAGTTATTCAAGAGCTGCTTTGTTTCTCTGCAGAGCATGGAAAAGAGACATGGCCCAGGCTCTGCTGTTTACCTGACAGAACAGTCAAAACAAGCTTCCGATTAAAGAGGCAGCAGTAGACACCCAGTCTCCGCAGGCTTCTCCACATTAGGGGATAATGGAAGCATTTACTAACAGCCAAAGAAATTATTTATTAGGATATGAAACCTTTAATTTAGAAGGAAAGTTTCACGTTCTCATATACTTTTTTTTTTTCCTTATACTCCCACTCTGCAAAATGTAGCGAGGCCAAAAATTAATGCATTTGCACATCTATTTCTAAGCTATGTGGGTGTCTCTGAAAAGGTATGATTTTGAAGTAGAACAAATAATATACTCATAGCAATCTTCTTTGAACCAACAAGGTTTTAGAAGCCCGAAGATCCAGATCAATCAAACCTGGTATATTACACTCCCTGCTCTGTTAGTTTTAGATTTAAACAGTTTTATAAATGTTGAAGTTGCAAGAAGAACTCCCCAGCTGCTAAAAATGGCTCTGATGGAGCAGGGCCGTCACACCTGGGGAAAATACAGTGGAAGCTGACACTTCACCTTTCTTTCTGCACCTCTAACTATCTGGTAGGACAGGTTTGTGTCTTATGGTATGCATTTCATCATCCCGTATACGTTTTGATGTGGGCGGTTGCCCCTGCTATTCATACAGGAGGCTGACACAAGGGGCTAAAGTCTTTCCTGACCCTGCCAAAGTTGATGAGAGAATCACTTTAAATCAAATAATTGGTGAAGTACACAATCACATTGAAACATTTAAGCATCGAATGTTGACAAAGGTATGAAATGGTATAAATAGCTGTATTGTTTACAGAATACCCTCATCTGCAGTTGTTCCCAGTTTATTTTTCGTGCGCACACAGATGCGCACTATGTACCCAGGAGGAAAGAACACAAAGACTTTTTTCTTTTTTATTTTGCTTGGTCTTATTTGGGGGAAGAAAACGTGATCTCTGACATGCTGAAGAGCACAGAGCGAAAGGCAGATGTGGGGCTCTGTCCCTGGTTCCCCTCTTACCCCCCCAGCTTCTGTTTTCACCCCATCACGACTCTTTCTCCCCTCCCCTTTGGATCCTGTTGCTGTTTGCAGGAGGAGAAAACCTTTATGCGATTTAGAATTTCGCTTTTGCCTCAGCTGTGCCGAGCTTGACCCTTTCCCCAGGCTCAGCCGGACACCGGGGGCTCATCCACCTTTCTGAGCCTCTGGAGATTATTCAGGTTCCTTAATAAACCCAGGGCCTGAGCTGACATCCGCTGAAATGAGAATAGCACCTGTGAAGTCGCTGGGTGTTGGTTTAAAGTAACAAATCAAAGAGGTTCATTCCGTCGATGTTCTGTGCTGCCTTTGCCCCCCTACAAAAGAAGCAAGCGGGCCCATGAAAATCCCCCGTAGGGATTTAGGACTGGTTTATTTAGGATTTTTTGACCTGTGCAGAGGTGCAGTCAGTGCAGAAATCAAGGCAGATGATGTCTTTACAAGTCTTTTAGACAGTGGACAGGCAGGTGCAAGTTAAGGCATCCTTAATACTTCCTAAATTGAAACAGGGGGTCAAAACGCCTTCTCCTAGCCAGCACGGGATAGGAAGGGTGAATACTTTCTGTGTGTCACACCTGATATCTTTGTGTAGCTCTAGGGGCGAAATGGATCCTTGTGAATAATTAGACATTGTCATTCTGGATTATTTTTAATTAGCAAAGCGTGGGCATAATACCTCCAAAATTTCAGAATGCTGCTCTGAGTTTCTCTCATTTGATCTTTGGGGATTTTTCCACTGAAGGGTATCATACGCTGTTTTATTGTACCTGCTTTTGTAGATAGGATCAGTCTAGGAGCAAAATTTCTTCCTCTTTCTCCTAGAGGTGTTCCGCTTCAAACATGCTTCCACCGATGTTTAATTTTTCCATTTCAGAAATGCTAAGGTTTGCGGTTGTTTACTTTTAATCATCCTCGGAAAGATTTCCATCCAAGTAGCTGACTTCTTCCCTCTCCTTAAATCTGTATCTATGCATCTTTCCGTGTAATCTGTCCCCTCCGCCCTAGAGAAAGCGATGAGTCCTTACGACTATACCAGATCGGTGTGAGGAATCAGGTAGTGTTAATATTTGCAAGGGTAAGAAATGAAATTTGTGGAGACAATTGAGACAAAATAAACATGCCCTATATAATTAGCATAATAGCTGCATATCATCAAGTTTTCCCTGTGTATTATTATGACTGTGTTGATTAACCAGTTGTAGAGGGATTTGGAAAGACCGGGAAAAAAAAGGTAGGGAATAGTAAGTAGGAGGTAATAAGAAGCAGAGAATGAATATATATGTGTGCCTAGCAAAAAGAGTACACTTCATTTGTTTCTCGGCAGTACAGGCTTTGGAACTAAAGTCTGATGGCAGCTGTTAGTTCCAAACAGGTAGGATTGATCTAAATTATGGTTTCTTGAGAGGGTAATTTCTTCCGACGACAGTTTTTCTGCTTCCACTTGCTTAAAGAAGGAGAGGATCTTGACCTTTCGAGCAGCGGAAGGCTTTTCTCTTAAAGACTTTCATCGCTGTCGAGCTTGTTTTGCTACCATCCATGGGAACAGAGGTATCTGCACGCCGGCCTGATGGGCGCCGTTTGGCTGACAGCGTGATGGGAAAGTTCAGACCTCCGGGAAGGAGATTACAGACTTCCTGCCAGAAGGGGGTAATTTTGTCACAGGTGCAGAGTACACGAAGTGTTACAGAGATGACAGAAAGTGTTGACACTGACATTTATTTCCCAGAGTTTGGTAGTTTCGCAGAGTGGAGTCTCGCAGAAGTCTCCAGGGGGAAAGCAAGGAAGATGTCACGTTGAACGACATCCCAAATTCTGTCCCGGTTCTCCTGCGAAAAGAGTAATGCTACCTCCTTAATACCCGCTTTCTCTGGATAGGAATGAATTTGCATATGAGTAATTATGAAATTAAAACCCACTGTAGGCTGCAAATCCACATATGCCTCAAAGTTGTTAAATATGTTTCCCAAGGACAGTATTTGGGGGTTTGCATGTGACCGGACGTCAGTGGAGGCCCACCTGAGCATGAGAGAGATGTGACTCTCAAGCTGAAATGCCAGTTTAAACCCTAAGGACACGCAGAAGTTCATATTTAAAACTCACCTAACTTTCACGTTCGTTAAGAGCACTAGAAGTGGTGGGTAATGTATTTCATCCTGTGAAGTGGCTATCGAGGATTGGAGCTATGTGTGCACTTGGGCGCGTGTATATGCACTTATTGATAAACTCCTGCAAACTATCACGTGCTTTTGGGTTTTCATCACGCGAGGTTTAAGTGCGTTAATTGTTCAAGCAGAAATTAAAGTATATAAAAAGCCAAACTCTCATCTCAAACTGCTTCCTTTGTGCCTGTCCTTAGGTTGAAGTCTAAGAACTTAAGGCTTCCACCTCTGAATTGTAGGTGCCAATTTTTTTTGATAAAACGGTATCTGCAACACAAAAAATGGGGAGCTTTTTTGCTCTTGGGTAGATCTTTTTCCGAGATAAATGACGGTAATTTTAACTGCCTGTTCTATGCAGTAGTGAGGATTTTAATGATGATACGTCTGTACAGTTCTTGTCGAGTTAATGAAATATGTAGCATATTTAAATTTAAATCAAATCTCAAGTTTGGCTGCTTCTGTTCTCGGTCGTGTATGTTGGACTTTATGCCATTTTTTGTGTAGGTTTTTCAAGCATAACGCTGTTTCTGCATTTTAGGAACTATATAGATTTGTCTTTGTGTTATTTACCACAATGTCCCTTGCTGTGAAATATATGCTATACTGCTCATTTCCTATACCTCACTGCATCAACAAGCAAGTTTTTAAGCGATATTTTTGTATGTATTTGGCAAAATATATACATTCAGTGAAACTCTCATGTACAGCTTAAGAGTGTGTACTCAAGCAAATTCAGGTTCATCGCTTTTTTGCATTTAGTGGGTTTTTTTGGTATATTTGGCCGTGATTCAAGAAAGCACTCAGGATTTACTTAAATGTAAACTCACGACTACTTCAGTGTGAAGTCGGGTGCGTTTCTAAGCGCCATGCCCTGCTAAGCCCGCAACGCTTACAGTGTCATTGCATCCTTTGGGTAAATCTATCCTAACCGAATTGTCTGTTGTATCTCCATATCACACCAGATACACATACAGCTGCGTCTCCACGAAAAGCAAAAAAAAAACCCAACCCTAAACTTGGTTAGGTGGATGGATATTCTCCAACAGAAGGATTTCCATTACAAGCTGGTTTTTGCTGGGCACCCAGAATCTGTACATCATAGCTTTCTGACCTAGCAGGGCTCATAGCAAGCTGCGCTCTGCAGCGTTTCTCCCGGCACTTCAAGGCAAGGCTTCCCAAGCAGCATCCCACCCTCACAAACATCTGCTCGGCATTTGAGAGGAGTCGGGATCTGCCATCCCTCCTTTATACCATTGCTGTTATTGCTACGTCAGTCCCCCCGAATAACAACACACGGGACAGATGACAGTCCATTACCGTTAATGGTGTTATTATAGAATCACACGACCAAAAAATACCGCCTGAAGCAGAATATTATAGATAATTTACTCCTGTCTTTCAGGAAGGCGCGTGCTGGGGTTAATGAAAGTTTGACTTAGTGAATGTGAAAGGACCCCATTGTTTGGACTGCTACATGGTATTTAGTATTCTCATTTAGATAATTTTCTTAGAGAAAACAGGAGTGGTTTTCTTCTTCCTTTTGTCCCCCAGATGAACTGCTTTCATTGAGAATGCATGCCCCAACAAGGGTTATTGTCAGGCAACCCAGGGAAATGGATGCTGATGCCAGAAGGGCGGTCAGAGCGCAGCTGCCAACCATCGGCCTTGCCCTTGCTGTCTTCCACCCTGGTCCCTGAGACGGGATGGGCAAAAAAGGCTGGAAGGATTGGCCATTGCCACCCCTGCAGCAAAACAGCGCACAAGCAACCACGTAGTTATGGTCTGATGGTGTCCTCTGCCGTCTTCACAAAGGGAAAAGGTGCAGAGTCAAGATCTTGGGATTTCTAGGGCGCTCCTCAGAGGGCCAGGAGCTGCTCTGAGTGGACATGCTGGGAGATTTACAACCGTGGGACCTTATCAGAATATAATATCCAGGTCCCGGGGACCCTTTAATTTTACTGGCCCACACTAGAAGACAGCAAACTTAGAAAAATATGCGTAGAACAAGTGAGTATAGTGCTTTCTGTGCCGTCCGCTTGCACGTTATCTTGAAGATCGCCAGTCTCAGGGTCAAGAGTCAGGTTCCGCCACGAGGCAGGTGTAAGAGACTCAGTGCAACGACTTTTCTCTAATTAGCGCCATGTGGCACAGACAGACAGACTTCAACAAACAGTAACACCACTTCTAACAAGCCGTGCAGTGTTTCTTTTTATTGACTGAATTACAGCCAAATGCAGACAGCACCCATGTCCAGCAAGCAGCCTTGCTGGTATCTAGCTGGGTGGTTGTTCTTCTGTTCATTGGGGAAAAACACCTGCGGACACCTGTTACACACGCTTATAATTTAATAACCGAATATTAAAAATCTAGGCACTACTATGCAGGTCTACCAAATATACTGAGCCACGCACCCTGGGGCTGAAGCCGGCTGTGTGTTTAGAGGGAGACGTTTCTCATCCAGAGAAGATCTCAATTAATCCATTTCAACTTATTTTCCATGATGAAGTATATCAAGACATAGCATTAGCTTTGTTTTACTGCCCTGTGATTTGGCCGTTAGCAGTTATGTTCATGCAGATCTGTGGTCTGTAAAACGGTGTTGTGAGTTCAAAATGCCTTTAGAAACAGGCAACACACGCTGGTACTAGAAGGGACGCGAGAGGGGCAACGCGCGTTAGGGCAACCGCATCGTCTCTGAGCTCCCGCGCGGGGAACAGCAAAGTTCATTTCACCCAACTTTTTCGTATCTCACTTTTCTTTTTCCTGAGCGTAGACTCCCATTGTGCAAAGCAGCTTTGGGGGCTTCTGGAAAAGCCCTACAGGAGAGCAAGGTGGGCGCTTGGTAACATTTAACTCTTGCAACTGCTGGGATTCACTAAAACTGTTAAGGAAAAAAAAAGGGGGGGGGAGGAGGATTCTCACTACGGCAAAGAAAATGTTATTGTTTTAAAAGGCATCTGTTGAATAGACATTATGGTTGGAGGTTTTTGGGTTTGTTGACTAGCTTGCCCACAGTGTTTTCCCGGGTTGCTTGCTTTGCGGAGGTTGCTCCCAGCCCTGTGCTCGCCTTGCGGCGCTGGGGAACTGCTCTGGTTCTGGCCGGTGACGGGTGATGGCAGATGTGTGTTGCAGACAGGGGTTCTGCATGGCAGCCCAGATGTGCCTGTGTCACCTCCTGCGCCAGGCTGGCACTGAGGCTGCGACAGGGCTACCCCTGTGGGCAGAATGTGAAATCACAGAATGGTTTGGGTTGGAAGGGACCTTAAAGATCATCAAGTTCCCACCCCCCTGCCATGGGCAAGGAGACCTCCCCCTAGACCAGGCTGCTCAAAGCCCCATCCAGCCTGGTCTTGAACGCTTCCAGGGATGGGGCATCCACAACTTCGCTGGGCAACCTGTTCCAGTGTCTCGCCACCCTCAGAGTAAAGAGTTTCTTCCTGATATCTAATCTAAATCTACCCTCTTTCAGTTTAAAGCTATCACCCCTTGTCCTATCGCTACACCCCCTGATAAAAGAGTCTCTCCCCATCTTTCCTGTAGCCCCCTTTAGGTACTGGAAGGGGCTAGAAGGTCTCCCCGGAGCCTTCTCTCCTCCGGGCTGAAATGAGGGGAGAACGCTTCCGGGTTGTTTTTTTTTTTGTTTGTTTTGGTTTTTTTTTTGTTGTTGTTTTTTTTTGTTGTTGTTGTTTTTGTTTTTTTTTTTTTTGCGCTCACAAATAATCAAGAAATTATTAGCAAAGCTCCACTTGTAGAATTTAAATAGTGTCAG
>VYZM01013914.1:658268-756852 GCA_013398915.1 Dromas ardeola | reverse complement strand
CTGAAAATGACTTTTTTTTTTTTTTTTTAATTAGAATATGTCTCCTTGGAGATTGCATGTCATTAATACTAAGATAAATTTCTGCACGATATCTATTTTAAATATAGAAAAGCTCTTAAATTGTTTTCTTCTTCTTTTTTTTTTTTTTTTTTTTTTTTTCTGCTCCAAGAAAATAACGCTTTGGTACCCAGAGCATGGATGCTTCTGTTTTTTCTCTTCTGCTTTTTTAAACCATAGAGATGGTTTTTAGCATGTCTGGACAAACGAGTATAAAGGAAAGGAAAATTGAGAAGAATCAAATAAAAGCATGAATAAAACCTGCTTCAAATAGTTGCCAGGCTGCTTTCTTTTTAAAAAATCTAGCAGTTATTTTGGCTTAAATGATGCTTAAACCCTGACCATGCATGCTTTTCATTTTGGCTCAGAATATGCGTGTATGTGTGTGTGTACGTATGTGTGTATTTGTTTTGATTTGATATTTTTTCAGTGAACGTTTGCACAACTGGAATTCCTGTGAGTTATATGCATGTTTTGATAAGAAAAATTGCATACAAATGAATGACTGTATCTGATTGACTAATATTTCATGATATATGATGCAAAGTAGCTTCATTTTTAAATGGGTTCCTTCTAATCTTTTGGGGGAGGGTAAATCGCTGCATGTTTACGACAATGAAAGTGTTTGTGTATTTTTTAAAGGTTGATTGTTTATATGCTTGTTTCTAACACTGAAGAGTAAAAGGTTTTTTATTTATTTATTTATTTATTTATTTATTAATAACAAACCTCCAAGGCATCCAATTTAAAAGAGCATTCGTTACAAAGCTTTCCGTATTACCAGAAAGCAAGCAGAAAGGTGTGTGTGTGTGTGTATGAGAGGGCGCTCAGCTCCTTTGGGGAGGAGTGTGGTCTTTTCTCGCTCCGTATTCTCCCCAAGAAGAGTTAAAATGCCGTGGCACTATCGCACCTACGTGCACCATGGGAGTTCTGTTGGCAAAACTGGGGCTGGCACCAGGTGGGACGGGTGTATCGCGATAGTGAGCAAAGACAAAGGTGAAGACGAGGGTTGCCAAAAGAGGCTTTTAAAGAGAGGAAGCATCAGCTTTTATCTGTACATAAACGTCTGGTTTTCCCTTCACTACATAGAAAGTAAAGGGAAAGAGCTTTTCTGATACGTTGTTTTCTTTCAAATGAATCAGAGGATAATAAAGTGGGGGAGATGGTTGTTCAGATTTATCCCGGTTTACAGGTTGTAACCAGGGTGTTGAGAGGACTTACGGTTTTGGGGGGCTTTTTTCATGGTTGTGAAAAGGTTACCTGCT
Source organism: Dromas ardeola (assembly GCA_013398915.1). Lineage (NCBI taxonomy): Eukaryota > Metazoa > Chordata > Aves > Charadriiformes > Dromadidae > Dromas > Dromas ardeola. Next base: position 755,530 of record VYZM01013914.1, on the reverse strand, counting down.
GAATTGGGTCCGAGCTACCTTGATTTTTTTTTTTTTTGTCTGCAGTTGTAGGGCTGAGGATCAAAGCTTTGTGCCTTTGGTGCGCTGGGTATATTGTGTAACTGTTTGTGTTTGTTAGCTGGGCTTCCTCGAAGTTCTGCCATTAAGCCTTTTATTTTTCGTGTATGCATTTAAATCTCTTAACGTGCAATTCTATAAAGCAGCGCTGCTCTTATTGCCCTGGGCTAATCCATACCTGGTTTTGCTCTTCCCATAGCATCTTACCCCTCCAAAAAAATATTTTGGGTGGTGGTGGTGAAGAGTTTTCCCATGTCAAGTGGTTTTGGCCTGTTGGTATCTTAGGCCACTCTTCGAGTTCTGGCTGAAAACTTTGTGAATTGAGTTTGTCATTCCCAACTCTGGTCCTAATACTCTTCCACATCACCTAGGCATCATATATAACGTGCCACAGCTGACAGCATCTCCTGAGAAGAAGCTTAGGGCTGAGCCAGAGTGGAAATTGAATTGCTTCTCGACTCCCTAATATTAATGATCCTTCCAGGTCAGCACAGGAGTAATTGCTAGGGCACCTGAGGAATTGTCCGTTAAACCTGCCTAGATGGTAGCTCACCTGTGGAGAGATGCATCCAGACAACGTCTACAAATTGAATTCCATTTGCTTAATATAAGGTCTGCTAGAGTTAGGAATATCTCAAATGCCAACATGTGGTCTCAAGTTTAATATTAAGTGATTTTTCTGGTATTTTAAGATTGATTATAAGTAAGGCTAGGCAGATGTGCCTTAGATCTGTCTGGAAAAAGAAGTACACACAAAAATTTGCTTGGTGGTTATATCTTGAAGGGCAAACTTGGATTCCTGTAAAGGTATAGTCTGATCTAAAACCTTGTGGCATAAAGCAAGAGAAGAAAAGTTCATGTTGTCCATGTTCTTTAGTCCTTGAGGTATCTGTGCATTTAAAATAACTCATTAATCAAAGTTTGTATACAGCAGGGCAACCTGATGAGGTGGGCAAGCTGGACCTTTAAATCCAAAATCAATATTCAACAGGAATTCAGAGGAGACAAACAGCCTAAGGACAATGTTTAAAAACTCAACTGCGCTTTATGTCTTGGAGTAATGCTGATTTAGCAAGAAATCCCAGTCACAGTGTGGGAGGATTTATTTTTTGACCTTGTGCATTCGAGATGACATAAAAAGTTAAGAGTTGTCAGCACGGCTTTACTGCGAGGAGGAAATGCAGAGGAGGTTCAGCCATCTCCCGTTGCCCTTATGAAAGGTACCCGTGTGGAGTACCAAAGAACACAGGTGCACGGAAAAGACTAAAATACTGATGCTTCAAAATAAAAATCACGTTCTTTTGAACTTCCTTCTGTGCCAGGCAGATGATTTAACAAATATACAATTAAGGGGTTAGTGTGGTGACACAGGTGAGGGAATGATCTAACCTGCTGCAGTCCAATTGGGAGGTATCTTCTATATCTTGGACTACTACCTGTTCATCTGTCCACTATCTCTTCACAGCTACTGAAAATCATGGTGTTTTTTTTCAGTGGCCAGGTAAACTATAGCAGCTCCATATCATAAAAGGATTTCTCACTCTGCTGACACCCTTCTGCCTTGGGTCACCCATTGCCACTGCTTAGAGCAGTTGTTTCCTCTCCTTAGAGCTCTCTGTGTCTTCCCACCGTTAGAGACGGTGTTGGGTTGGGTTGTATGTATCTAAAGAAGTCATCAAGACAAATAGTTGAAGAAAATACCAAATTCAGTCTTAGCCAAGAAGCAGCTTGACAGTTGGAACTTGTTGATAAACCGTGAATGGTTTTCATAACTTCTTAGTTGACTTTTTCAACAGCTTGAAATATTTAATCGTTATTTTTAGTTGTCTATATTAATATAAAGTTTAGTCATTCTATTTGTTTCAATGTTATGAATTAGCAAGGTTTTTTGAGCGACTGATCAGCTTTTCAGACACAAAAAATATTTTTTCACTTCTTTTGCACGTTCAGCCAGTAGTAACTTTGGATTTCTGGCTCAATTGTTTTCTCTTTGTTTTTACATTTCTGACATGTTTTTTCAATCCATAGGGTATTTTGTCGTGCTCTGCACGCTGCAGATCCAGAAGGAGTCTGACAAAAGCATGAGAGGTTGCTGTCATGGGGTAGCTTGAATGATTGCGGTATTTTGCTATGCTTTTCTGCATTGCCTCTCTCTTTTTATCTTTGTCTACATCTGAATTGTACTTTATTTTTCCCTGTGGGACTCATAATTAGATTTAGCTATATAGTCACGCGTAGTTAAGTAGGGTTAATTTTTTTTTTTTTTTTCCAGATCATATCTTGCAATCCCTTTTGAGTGAAACCTCAGGTAATACCTCCAGTCTAAGGACCATATCGAGATGAGACAGAGTAGGGGCCGAGGGCAAACCATACAGTCGATGGCTTTTTGAAAGGGTGTGGAGTGACTGTACGTCAACAAGCAGCCAACGAAAACCCTTGCAATTACTCATCCGTAGTTCCTCCAAAGAAATACCTGTGGGGACTGTTTCCGTGCAGCCCCTGTGTCGTGGTTGGTTGGTTTTTGATGGGACGCTGCAAAGGAGGTCGAATTATTGTTCTGTGCTCATACATCCAGATTGCTACTAGCAAGAAATACTGCCTTTTTTCCCCCTCACCCCTATTAATGCATTTGACTGCATAAGGGAAAAAAATGCATGCAACCTTTAAAAAAAAAAAAAAAAGTGGGAAGGCCCGGGACTAGAAAGTACGTTTTGTATGTGCAGGAAATCTGGGCATTATGGACACACAGGTTAGTCTTGTGCAGCAGTGTGTGTGGGTTTTCAAAAATGGTAGATTTAAGGAGAAATTCTGCCGGCGTTAAGGTGAATGGAAGATTTGACATTGACTTTAATGTCATTGACATGTTATCTCCTGGCAGAAGTGTGAATAGCATAGAGTATGAAGTCCACATAGGGAAGGACGTATGAATTGATTTCTAAACCGAGCTCTCTCTTGGTTGATTGTTGCTAAAAGTATATCAGAAGTGAAGTGGGAAATGAGGAAGATGGTATTTTCACCAAAATGATTCATTTTGAATTCCATCTCATGAACTAGATGATTACGCGCCAGTGGAGAGCTGGGAAGCTTTCAGGTTCTAAGGCATTTCTCACGCTGATAGTCTGTAACATCCAGGACCTTGGAACACCTTCTGGTTTGAGTCTGGCTGTATGTTTTTTGGCACAAATCCAGAAATGAATATAGTAAATTGTGGGCTTTAGCACAGAGTAAATTGCATTTCTTGGTCACAATAATGTTAGTGCCTTGTTCGCAGGTTTCTCTAAATTGGCTGTGCTATGGCTGCAAACCAATAAAAACTAAACTACATGAAGTAAAGACTTACAGTATTTTCTTGAAGTTTCCACAAGTTTTGTATTTGTTTTGTTTTTTTTTTTTCTTTCTTGTAGTTCTTCTGATTTCTTTTATTCCCCTTCCTACCTATTTTCAAAACTGCCTTGCTAGTTCACTCTCGTTGTGAAGGCAACACCATCATGTATGTGGTTGTTAGATTATTCCGTACTGGAGGCTGGGGGAGATGCTTTGCTCGTCTGTGTTGTTGTTTAGTGCTGCTTCACCTTGGTCGTTCAGGGCTTTTGTTGGTTTTTCACAATGTGTCTATGAGGCTATTTGAACCATTAACCAGAACCAATAAGTTAGCAAAATTGGTGAGCAAGTTCAGAGTCAGGAAAAGGGTGGTAGAGTCCCAGGCTGTGTGTCTGCACTGTGACCACTACCAATTTTTACAGCTTCCTCAAAGCAGAATGTACACATGGGCACAGCTGCATTGAAGAGGCCGAGAATGGCTTTTGGTTTTCGCCTGGTTTATCTTGCATGACCAAAGGGTCTTTAAGAAATGGGAAGCCCATAGAGTGCATAGAAAATGAGCAAATGTACATTATTTGTGCAGAGTATATTGTAACAGTAGAAGCAAAAATGAAGTTCATATGGCCCTTAGGAGTAAAGCATGTTTTTGAGTTCCTCATTTGCTTGGTAACAGGGATATGACAGCAAATGAAAAGCCACAATTTTACTTTACATACAACACAGGTACATTAAATACTGATATTCAAATGTCAGTAATGCACCAAAGATGGGGGAGCTGAGGAACAGAGTACAACGGAGTTTGACAAAGAGCAAACCTCCGTCAGGTTTCAGAGCAGCGAGGTGGCAGCGAGGAGTGGGTGGGAGACCGCTCAGCCAAAATCACAGCAGGCCAGTAACAAAATCCCCTCCGGTAAGCTCCACTCCCAAATGCAAATATGTTCTGCGAGGTTGAGGTCAACGTCAGTCGCCTTTTCCTGGGCAAGCTTGCTTCCCCCGGCCCGTGCCAGCTTCACAGCGGTTTGCAAAGCCAAGCTAAAAATGTAGCTTGTGATTTCATAGAGGATGTCCATCTGCACCGAACAGCCTGAGCAGCCCCGGGCCCTCGCCGACAACTGTGTCTGCGGAACTGCCGTGTCCCACGTGAGCAGCGGCGACCGATTTCAGCACACGTTGCATCAGTGCCAGAAATAGCTCTCCTCTCCTCCTAGGCATAAAGGGCACAACGCTAGGGCGCTGCACCCTTATTCATCTTTAGGCTTAGCCCTGAGAAACACAGTTTGCGTCCTTTAAATGGGTTTAAACTCAGCCTGGCGCAGTGAGGGATCTCCACAGGGGTCCCCTGGCACGTTCAGTGCGTGTTGGATTATGATCGCCTTGTTCAGTGTTGGTTAGGAAGAGACTTTACGGGAGAGCCTTTCTCTTACTCCTCTTTTTATTTATTGAAGTTACTCTAGCTAACTTAACAGACAGTAAGATGTTTCTGCTAACTCTTGCGGGGGTCGGGGCACAGGAAACGGCCAAGAGAGAAATCCGCGTTATTTGTTTCTTTCTGCCTGTATCTTAAGTGCTAAATTGCCAGTTGCACGATTTTTGCCTAGAGGTATAACAAAGTAAGACCCCACGCTTTTCCATAAGCTGCACTGACAGTTGTCATCTTTACCAGCCCTAACCCTTCCCTTTGCAGCTTTACCTGTGCAGAAAATTTCTATCGCTACATAATTCCCCCTTCTGCTGGGGATACCTAGGGAATAACTTAAGTGAAGTGGTAGGGGAGACATCTGAAAAGGCTGCAAAGGCGACCTTTGCAAAATACTCCTTCAGGGTTACTGGTGATGATGTGTGAGGCAGAAAGGATACAGATTGACATTCAAATCTCACTGTTTTTGTGCAGCAGACGGTTACAAAGGAAATAATAGCAATTTCTAAGCCCATAGGAGTGTATCTGTCATTTTGTCTAATCTCTGTTTTCTGGCAGTCTAAAAGAGGCGGCTGAGATGGTCAGCCTAGTCCTGAAAAAGTCAGACACAATTTTCTTGTGTCCAAACTGTCTGTAATATCTGTTCCCCATTGCTATAAAGGTGATTTATCAGAACCAGGAGAGAGCAGCAGCTTTTATGACAGCGGGATCCTTCTTCCAGTGTGCAGCCGCTGCAGGATGAGGGGCTCTGGCCGCCGATCCATGACCCTTGCTCCTGCCTTGCATTGTGCCGAGACTGACTTGACTGCTCTTGTAGACTTTGTGTTATTCTTTTTATAGCCAGGTATCCAGATGGCTTCAGGGATTGAAGTCAGCTTTTCAACGGCAGGTATTGTTGTACATGGAAATAAAGCAACTGAAAGTAACCCGGGTAAATGATCTAAAAGTACAGTGGGAAGTGACTAATTCCCATTGAAAGCCTAGCTCAACTGTAATTTGCTTCTTTTCCAAGAGAAGATTCTCATTTACTTGTGATTAATTAGACAGAATCATCTGAGATTACTCAATAATAAGATGACCCTGTAAAATAACGTTATTCCCCTTGAATGAACTATAAGTAGCTTCAGTTGTTTATCAGACTATTAGTGCATGACATATGCCACTGCTCCTGATGAGCTATAGAGAGCAAAATGGAAAGATGTTGCCTTACCCGTGTTGATAACTGGAGTAAGAACAGCTGAAGCTGTGAAAAACGTTGGTTAAACAGTGTTCTCTCACAATGCGGAAACCAGCATTATTCAGAGCCTGACTTGAGTCTGCATCTCTTTTAGCCCACCACGTCCAGATGGACGAGGGCTCGGTGGTGTGGGTCCTCGGCTTTCTGGACCCACTTCCTTGCCAAATCAGTGTGTGAGTGCAGAATTACCTCTATTTCTAGCTTGAATGTGGAAACTCCCGTTCCTTCGTCTGTTTCTGGGAACTGAGCGTTCCTTTCATTTATGAATATGCCAGATAATTTCTAGGTTTTAACTGAGTTTTGAGGATCCAAACAAGAATTGGGCAAAACAGTTATTAATCACATTATTCTGGCATTATGTTTTGGAGAAAGTTCTCCACGTATTTCTCCATATTTTGGAGAAAGTTTGTGTGACCATTTAACTAACTCACATTCAATTCACAGTGAGCTTTGCAAACTGTCTTTTATTTCACATGGTCTTATACTAAAACTTCAGTGCTGTTGTCTTCAGATACGAAAAAGAAATCTTTTCCCATGAATATTCTCTATCGGGCTTTTTCTCCAGTGCCAGTGCCCCAGAACAGAATCTATCTAATAGAGACATGTATCTAACAGAACATCTACCTAATAGAGGGCATTAAGAACGACAAGTAAATTGTGTCTTGAGTTGAAATTATTCTGAGCATTGAAGTTGACAATTTAAGAATTAAATATGTTAGAAAATGTGTAATCATGCTATTTCTTGCATTTTCCAGCTGCTATCTGGGTTATTACCCAGATTCAGTGTTTTGCATGTATGTGGATGACCTGAAATAGATCAATGATTCAGTAAGCTACTTCTTTGGGTTCGGGTGGACTTGTTCCTCCAGTGATAGTTTCTTGATTTGGAGGTGGCATTTCATCCTCCTGTGAATGGTTTTGCATGGATGTATGCGCAATTGTATTGGTGCTAGTAACTGGGAGGGGGGAGGGTATTCTTGGAAGAAAGGAAAAGCAGGAATATCCTGTGACCCTTGCAAAATAACTGAGAGTGGGAGTTAAGGAAACTGCTACATGTTCTATATACGCTGAGTTTTGTCTCCAAGTGCCCTCAGAAGGTGGTCCTGCAAGTTAGGCACTGCTACCAAATATGGCCCTCAGACCTGTGGTGATTAGTGAGGTCAGCAGACAAAGAAAGTAAATTTTTTTTCTCCTTTGCAAATTCATGTAGACCTAATGGAAATGTTAGTAACCACGTAAGTTGCTGGATCTGATTTCCGTGTGAGTTGTTCTGGCTCTGAAATACTGGAAAGGATGCTCTGGTCAGCAGGTGCTCTCAGTCTCCAAAAAAAAAGAAGAGGAATTTCAGCAGGGAGCACTACCGTAGCACATGGACAGGGGCGGCATCGGCAATCAAACCGCCGATGCTCCTCCTTGTGCTGGTGGCCTGATTTTGGGCTGTAAGCGTGGGGTGAGTGCCCAGTCCATGATCTCTCTGGCTGAGGGAGCCGACCAGGTCTGGATGCTGAACTGAGAAAAACACTGGCTTCATTCCAAGGATCTTTAATTTTATTAGGTTGTCTATACGAAGCAGGTGGCTGACTGACTACCAGATACATTTTAAGAGTTGAGATTGTAGTCTTTATCAGGGAAGTTTTGTTTATCTTGCACTGCAGAGGTCAAATCAGGGGAAACAGTGGTGCTCTCCTTACCATCAATTTCATGCCAATTAAAATCTCAAAATAAGAGTCTTGTAACCGTCTCTGCTGCTCTTGGTAATGCAGTCTCCTCTTCTTTTTATTTTTTAACTTCATTTACAGTGGAAGACTGAGTATTATACTCAGATTTCAGAACAAGCACCCCCCTAAAATGATTGGGAGCAGTACTTGCTTCTTATATCTGTTATTTCTTGCTGCGTGAAAATTCATCAGGGCATCATTGCATCTGTCCCCACTCCATAGCTGCCCCTCTGGAATTGCACCCTGGGCCAGTAGCTCACAAGCAGTAGTCCCACTTAGAGTCATATCCGTATGAAGGGGAAGGGATGTCAGTGCAAGAGCCTTCGGTATATTTTTAAAACAAATCAGCCAATACGCTATAACCATCCGCCTGCCACCGGGATCTTGCAAGCCTGCCCGCTCTGATTCCTGCCTTTGCCACGCCATGCCCGTGAAGAAGGCACCCTTCCCAAGGTCGCACACCAGTGTGCTTTTGTGCTCAGCAAACGGATGAAGGGTTATTCAGAACAACAAAGTGAAAAGTCTCTGAAAGGATTCGTCCCTCAGCAGGTACTTTGAATCTTGCACTCAGCCCTTGGCTGTGGAAGTCACAGAGAGTTACAAATTAGCCTTGTGGGGACAGCTAATGGGCAGCTTCTCCTTCAAAACGAGACCCTTTTGTGCGGTGAGTATGTGTGTGCGTATTTTCATACTCGGGCAGAGTTGTAAAAATATTTGATATGTAATCTCCCGTTTTTTCTGCAGTGATTCAGCTGTGGAGGACAGCTTATGTATTTGAGAATGATCATAGGTAGCTCTCAGCCCTGATACAAAGGGAAAAGATTGTATTTGAGTAACCTGATTTCAGGCAGAGAATCTTCTTTGGGCAGACACGTTACCCCTAACTTGAGGATGTTGATACCATCCTCAAGAGCACTCCGTAACACAGAGTAGTAAACACTGGTTAACATCTTGGAGGTGGTGGAAGAGAAGATTAAATACATTGCAAAAAATGAAAATATTTCTTACATGAGTCAGTGATTGGGAAACCAGTCTTGAAACTTCCTGTAGCCCCTTTAAGAAAAAACAACCTAAGAAGAGTAGGGCATCTTAACCTTCCAGAAAGAGAAAACAAATCTCTCCAGAGAATTTACAGTTTATCCTTGTGGTATTCTGAGGCATGAGGAGGATACCCGAATACCACTGCTAAAGAAGCAAGAGTAACACATGAGTGCACAGGGAGAGGATTTGGGCTGCAGCAGGCAACAGGGAAGTTTTCTTTTCTTCTTATTCCACATTTATGGAAACTTCAGTTCCAGCAAGCCCTGAATAGAGGGTAGATGCAGGCAGGCTTTGACCCCATGGATTACAGCACACGTTCCTTTACGATTACTGTCCATCTCCCTATCACAGTGAGATGTACTAAAATGCAGGATTAAATGGAGAAGCAGTTGGTGGCAATCTGGAAAGTACAGAAGTTGTGTTTGTCCCCAGGAAAGGCTGTAGTGATGCTGGAGAAGACTGTTAAATACTGTTTGTGTCTTCCCATAACTGTAACAAGAAAGAACATAAGCAGGTGTGGATTGGGCTGGTTTGGGGAGGAGGGAAAGCAGCCTGAAAAAACTGGTAAGGAGCTGAGTATGCAGTTGGTTGACGCCAAAGTTCACCAGAGAAGACAGAGGCAGGACAGGGTGGGATCATTTCAGCTGATGTCCCCATCCCTGGAGCTGTTCAAGGCCAGGCTGGATGGGTCTTTGAGCAACCTGGTCTAGTGGGAGGTGCCCCTGCCCATGGCAGGGTGTTGGAACTAGATGATCTTTAAGGTCCTTTCCAACCCAAACCATTCTGTGATTCTGTGTTCGCAGTACGTCTGGCATTTATCTGTCAGCTGCTGTTGGGCTTCTGGAAGCAATCAGTCAGAAAAGTTGCCTGATGGGGTATTTCACAAAAGGGAAGTCTCCCGTCTGTGAATAAAAAGGCAGCAGAAGAGGCCAGCTTGCTGTCACAGCTGAACGCGGAAAAGTGTGAGGAACATCAAGCTCAAAATAAAGCAACTGAGGTCCAAAGTTTCGAATATCAAGAGGTTCGTTCAACTAGAGAACTGAAAAGATGCTGTTCATTAGAAGTGGTTTCTTGTATCTGTACATGTATTTCAACCAGCCTTTAGAAGGTGCATTAGAAACCGTTTTCTGTCTGTGACTTCTGAGATCCGTCAATAAACATAAGGCACTGGGGGAGAGAGAATGTGGGGTTTTTAAAATGAAGTCAGGTTTTAGCTACGTTTTTGCCAGATTTAATAAAATGACCTCTTACTGAAGGCAGGCGAGTCTAGCTCAAGACACAAATTTCGAACAAAAACTCATAGTGGTTCATTCAGCCACACAGGGACTTAAGTCGTAGTTACCTAAGCTGAAAACATAAGACTTTCTGGGTCAGAAAGTCCAGTCCGTTTCTGAAGTTCTCCTCTAGACGTTAACAGTTTTAGATGGAACTTTCTAGCAGTAGATACATATTAGAAGTCTTTAGGCAGGAAAAAATGCCAAGCGCTGCTCATTTGGCCCTTTAAATTAGTTGTTTAGGAATGCTGAAGAGTGAACATATTTTTCTGTTTTATTTTTCTACCATTTCACCAGGCATTGTTTTAATATAGCAAGACCTGAACAAATTACAAGTACAAAACATAAGCATAAACATAGTTATATACCATAATGAGGACTTGCATTACGAGTTACTGACAGAGCATAAGGTAGATTCTTGTTATTGAACATTTTTCAGATGCTTCTTTCCTGACACCAGCAATTTTCAAGTCGCTGATGCCTTCTTCGGTGTTGGTGTTTTTTAAAAGTTATCGCTATTTTGTGTTTATTATAATAACGATAGTAAAACATTTTGGGGGGTAACAAAGGCTACATGGTATGTCTTAGTTCTGCATATGTGTGTTTCAAAATGTTGACAAAGAATGCTTGACCCTGACAATGTCTCATGACCTCTGGGGTGGCCTTCACAGTCATCCTAAGGAAGACATCCATTATCCGAGAAATATTTCTGTACGAGAACTGCATCATTACGTAGAATAACCATGTTTTCTACTAAAGTGGCCTGTTAGCACCAGTCCATTTATTTAAGAAGATATCTCAGTAATAGTGGAACAATTAACCAAATAATCCTAATCCAGGGGCTCTTCTCTTAATGGTCTGAGCTTCTGCAGAACCTGTTGGGGTCATAGAGGCTGGTAGGTCTGTTCGTCTTTATCCAAGCAAAATTCTCTCTGGCAGCAGTGGGAGTAATGCCTAGTAAGACCTAAAGACACAGTTAGTGGAGTTACACCAGAGGAATTCATCCTTGCTTCTGAAAACTTCTACTTAAATCCAGTTGAGAATATGGGAGAGGAGCAGAAGTGGGAGATGAATTTAAAGAGCAATTAGGGGAAGAGTTTGCTTTTAAAGCAATTGTGGCTTTTTGCTGTTTGATTCTGAAATTATTTTAATTGTCTTTCATTTGAGAATGTTGAACCTGTAATGAAAATGGGAAATTAGATGCTGCTGTTAGAGGGGAAACTGCACTCATTACAAAGAGCAGACTTGGATGCAGGAGTTGGTGCACAATGCTGAAGCCACTTTTGTCTTTCAAGGAGTTGATTAAAGTGTTTCTTGTCCTTGTGAACATCTGTGTGTTTTACATGGTACTACAAAACATTCCTTCGTCTCCTTTCTTTTTTAAATATCCTTGTGCTTTAATATCTGTTCTGTGATGCACCAAAAGTGGTGCAGGTCAAACATAAGCATTCCTGTTTGTCATTGTTAACGTCCATAGTCTCTTCAGTGCCCAGTATAGCTTAGCCCTTACCAGGTTTGGCTATAGATGTTGGCACTTCTGAAGCTTCACTGGATTTTTGTGGGAGAGGAAAAGATGAAAAAAAATAACAACAAAAATGAAGGGTCCTGTTTTACATAAATGTCTTTCTACTTTGGCTCTCCACAGTATAAATTATGGCATGAAATATTAATTTGTTTCAAGGCATGGTTCGGTAGCTTATTTGCTTAACTCCTGCAGTATTTTAATGAAAATCCAATTTGATTTTGACATGTTAGGGTTGTACTTTTAAAGGCGAAGTGGCAGATTTGTAGATAGTGATTCCTTGAAGAGTGATTCTAGAGACAGTTACTTATATAATTACTGCATTATATGTATGTTACCAGTGTTATGTGACATTAAAATAAGTCATTAATCCATATTCTTATTATCCCCAGTAGCTAAAAAAAAACACGGAATGAAAAAAGTAAAAAAGTAGACCGTCCACCATGAGAAATAGAATGGGTCCTCCAAGGAGGTCCTGATTGCTTAAGAAAAGGAGGCACCACGACTGATAAGAAGGTTGTGTGTATGTGTTTCTGACATTCTGCCATTCCACTTTGCAGATAATGTTCTTATCTAGAATAATTAGGGCTGTTTGTGGCTTGCATGTAGCTATGTTTTAATGCTGAGCTGCTGCTGCTGCTGTCGCAAAAGTACTGTTTTTCTCTTGGGTTTACCCAATACTGGCCCCAGTTCTTGACCATGCACTGACGCATTGCAGCTCCTGCTTCTCTAAGCTAAGGTGCCTCTTACCAGGTCAGGCAGACCTGGAGGGGCTAAAAATAAAGCATAATAAAGGCTCTTGGGTGATTGCCCTATGTAAAAAGAAGCAGGGAGACTTCAATTAGTTTTACTTTGCAAAATATCAGGCTGTGTAAGGGGGAGGGGGGTTTGATCTAAGTGCTTGAAATGATGAGTTTAGTGAATCTCTAGTGCTTCTAAATGTGCGAAGTCCTTTGCAAGTAAAAGTGGCTTAAATGGTAAAATGGTTAAAACCATTGCGTGCAGTGCGTGGCGTCTCCAGAACTAGATCGTTCTTGACATGGGGAAGGCAGCGCAGACTTTGAAGTTAGGATCTGATCTGAAGCTGAATACAGCCGTATGGAAAGAGTCACCAGATTCTTTGAATTGACGCTTTAATGAAGCTTTGAGTCATACAGCAGTGACCTATGTGAGAGCAGCTGTGAAACAGTGATTGTGTCTTTCTAAACATTATGAAATGCATGGATTAAATACAGAATCTCCCACAAACACACGCATGCTCACTCTGCCTGTTTTCTAGTTTACTCTGTACGAGAGAAGAATTAAATATTTAGTCATTTTCCTCTTCTGCAGGTAAGATTACGCTTTCTTTTAAATTATTCTTTCTTAATTAGTGGCTCAGGTGCCTGAAACAACACAGTGAGTTCAAAGGTTTATCTGTGAGGCTAAGCGTTGCTGTGCTGGAAAACGCCCATTGCTTGGGCAGGTTATTGTTTGAACTGAGCAAGTTTCAACCACTGTTAATTAGCTTTTGACCGATTTTTTGTTGTTGTTTGTTTCACAATAATATCTCTGGTGTTTGCTCTGTGCTTAACCAGGTAAAGTAAACATTAAATCTCAATTAAGATTGCTACACTCATCAAGCAGAAATTCTCAGTAGTATTCAGTTCCTCCAGCCGTTGCTTTTGGTAGAGCAACGCTGTTGTTTTGCATGAGATGGATGCATTATACGCCGACAGACAGTGGGCAACGGGCTTTGATGAAGTCCCTTGAATACGGTAAATATGCTGCAGCAGATGTGCTTGCGAATAAAATATTCTAGCAAATTAATTGCAGGCGTGCTCGGGTTGCCTGTGTTGTGTAATATGAAGGTGTGTCTTTAGCATATGGAGCACGTTTTCTGGAAAGTACGGTACAGCCTGAGACACGGTGTAGAGCCAGACCGCAGTCTTGTTAGATGGTACCTCGGTGTGTTTCACGCGAACCCCGCCGAGAGTGGAAAACCTGAGTGGTGGGAGGGGATCCCTGTACCACAGGGGAATTCATTCTCTTAAAAAAAAAAAGAAAAAAAGGTATAATAATGGAAAGGTAAGGTTTTTGTAACTTTAATAAGTAACAGAGGAGGCTGAACCCCTCAGCGTCCATAATAGAAGAACTGGGAATTGTGGCGGTCCCTCTCTGGCAAGGAAAGGTTCCCAAATAGCAGGCGCTTGCGGTGGGGAGGGAGCACCGCTGACAGTGCCCTCTCCCCTTATCGTGGTGTCCCAGTGCCGGCTCTCCTTTGCCATCTGCACTTGGGGAAGCCAGTTGGACCAAAAACCTGTGGAAGCAGCGGGTGATTTCTCGGTGCTTCACTGAAAACGCACCTGACGTAGTCATGAGAGGGGCCAGTCAGAAGGTACCGGTGGGGTGGGACAGTGGCTGTGTCTGTCCCCGCCTGTCTCCGTTGCTGGTGCAAAACCCAGTGCCACGTTTCCTTGGGGAAATCGTGCGTCTCCCAAGTGCAGTGACAGAGCTTATTTGTCACTGCCTTCATTAGCCAGGAGAGAGGGCTGCCTTGCCATTTGCATTACGGAGGAGAGCCTGGGCTCATTGGTATGCAGGCAGCCAAGCCCGGGGGGTTTCAGGGGACAGGAGTTGTCAGCATCACACGAAGTCGCACCGGGAAATGCCCGCCCCAAAACGGCGTCTTTGCATTTCATGCCGAAGCTCGACCAGGAATATGCAATGGGTCCCACAAAAAGAGTAATTAAATTCTGTTTTCAGCTAAAAGAGAAATGGGCAGAAAGACACCGGCATGTTCACCTGGGTCCTCTGTATGTTTTTGGTATACAGCTTTTGCCGGGGAACCAACCTTGAGGGAGTAAAAATTATATAATTCTGTCTGTTCAGTGAGCTGAATTATTCATTTTAAATGAAAATATTTATAATCATAGGTCAGAAAATAAGTGTGATTTCTAGGCAAGTATGCCTAATAAGAACCCTGTGGTGTGAAATCTAGTCTACGGCTGCTAAATGGTTATCCATCTTAAAGCTGTGCTGGCCTATATGTATTTTTAGGCATCCTATCAATAAATATTTTATAAAGTGCTGCAGACAGTTGAGGGAGGAAATGTTCTGTTGCAGAGGAATCCAATTTCAAGTTCCCCATAAAATGATGTGTTTTATAGGGTTTGATATCCGATACAAAAACAAGGATGTTGTATAAAATGCATCGGATATGATCACTGAAGAAACCCCGCTGTGTTGTGAATAATTTGTGATCCTTCAAAGAAAACTAGAAGGGCTCTAAGCAGACTGTGTAGTGATAAATATCAATCTACATGTGTTCCTGTATTGATGAAAAAGGCTATTTCTTACTTTTACTAACAACAAGGTCAGATTGGTAGTAAAGGAAAAGAAGACAAATGATCTTTATTGATACTTATGCTACATGTTTAATGGAGAATAAATTTTGCAAGTGCTCACTATAATTGCATATGCCGTTGCGAGAACTCTGCCATCTCCAAGTCAGCATTTGGGAGTTATAATCACCTCTTTGAGGCTTTGCTCCGGCATTTCCAGAGCTCCTGATTTACGGCATCGTGCAGTGGTGGCACTTTCTGTACGTACATTTTCTGTGTACATGAGAACCGCCTAACACTCGGTCCGCTCCTGTTAAATTGATGCAGGGGATAACAGCCTTCCCGAAGTCCAAATTGACACGTACAGGTGAGGTTTAGCTATTAGCGTAATCTTATAATGGCAGATTTAACTTTCAGAGCAGAATCACTGAAAACGCCCCGTCTGCTGGCATCCGCCCCGCCATGCTAAGCTGAACGGTCAGGGTGGAGACATGGCAGTAGGTGCGGTGGAGCGGTGGTGCCGTGCTTTCTGCTCGGCAGCAGAAATTCCCGCTGGCCGGCACCCCTTCTCCTGCCTTTAGGAAGCAAAATACTAATTCCTCTCTGATTACCCAATTGGAGACTGTCAGCCACCCCTTTCTTCGTGGTGGGTTAGTGCCCGCCTTTTCCATGAAGTGCATTCCACCTAAAGCCATCTTGACATTGTTCAATCAGAACTGAGCTGTGGGTGCAGAAGGTTTTTGGGTGCAGAAATCATCCGTTCGCTCTCCGTCCTGCTGTTTTTATTGGAAGCCGTTGCACAAAGCTGCACGTGTGCAGCTATGCACACCAAGGTGATCGTTTCTCCTGAAGGAAATCAATCCATAACAGAAAAAGGATTTTATTTCCTTTATTTTTCCAGCAATAAGGCTCATATGAATTAGGCAAATAGCAGCCGATTAATGGTAAACGTGTATTTCTTATTGTCATCCTGGAAAACATGAATTTTCTGAGTTCTGTGTTGTTTTAAAAAGCTGGGACTGGGGTCATTTGGAGATTTTGTGTTTTTATACCTAAATGGTAGGATAGGGGAGGGCAAGACAACAGACTCTTTCTTGGGCCTACAGCATTACAGCTACCTGGTATTATGGCTAATAAAAACAAAGGGGGGTAAGTTCCAAGATTGTGGAAGAAAAAAGAAACGCATCAGGAAGGTCGAAGTTCAGAGGAAAAAAAAAGAGGACTGTGTGCCGGGGAATGCTGTAACCAAGGAGAGGGTGTCTCAGCCCTGCAGGGCCCATGTCTCCTTAGTCCATAGCTTTCTCGGGAGGATGTCAGACTCCCTTCTCCTTCTGTGTCAGGGTATCCCCCATATTACAGGGTGGGAGTTACAGGTAAGTTTTCTAGACATCTTTTCCCCAGTGAGTAAATCCCCTGGGACTGTGTAGGCGTCCATATTCCTGTGGCCTATCAAGAGAACTGTACTTTTAAATGTCAACCTCATCGTCTCCTCATCTGTTTTTAATGTGGGGAATTGGGTAGGGAAGCTAAAGAGCAGCTCTATACACAACGGCTAATTATTAATATCGGTTACCACTTGTTTTGTTGTTTGGAGTTTAAAAAAAAAAGAAATAAAAAAGCTAAGGGTTGGCAGGGCAGCTTGTATGTACTGAAAACAAAGCAGGTACTTGCAGACTGAGCATTAGCATGTGTCAAGTGCGTTTTAGAAAATGGCTTTGCTCTATTACCAGTAAAAATCCTACAGGGAGTGGCTAGCCTACTCCACACATTGATGGATGAGGTTAAGTAGTATGACTTTCATGTGTTGAAAAGGGCTCGTGGATTTTATTTTGAGGCAAAAAGCCAAAGAGAAATGATTGCATTGCTCAGAGAGCGCTCAGTTATACATAGTTCTTTTCTAGGATTTTCATCGCCCCAAATATCGGAGTGTAATTTGCTTAAGTAGATATTTTATACCTACTTTAACTCAGACACTGCTGCAGGAGAAGGCTGGAAAGAACAAAGGAGGGAGGCTGCAACGTTTTCATTCTGCTGAAGCAAAATATTAAGACATGCTGAAATAGGTGTATATTAAGTTGATAGGCTGCAGATACTGGGAAGAAAATGTTAAGGAACTGCCTCACTACGTATCTGACAGAGTTTCGTGAGAAGTTTTGTCATCTTGGTAAGCAAGTGCAGAACATAGCCGGGTCCCCTGTGGCCTTGTTTTATGTAGGGCACTCACTTTGTACCGTGATGGATCTTTCATTACCAAAGACTTCACTGTGAAATTAAGCATTATGCACTCCTAGGACCCATCCTGTTCTGGCTGCTTGAAGCAGTTTTAAAAGTATAAGATCAATTAATATAATTAATTGGGGATTAAAGAACAGTAGGTTGAAGAAAGCGCTTCTAGCTGGCTCAGTACAGGACTTGAGCACCCCGGAGGGTCTGGTCTGCAGAGGTAGTTTGTCCCTTGTCTGCAGGTTTTATGTTCACGGGTTGCTTTGCAAGACTGAACTAGCTTCAAACATAAACCCTCCCAAAGTCTGGGATACTTTGGCTCGGAGGTTTTGATTTGAGGCCTGAAGCTGCCCATTAGTATCACAA
The DNA here is from genome assembly GCA_013398915.1 of Dromas ardeola. Classification (NCBI taxonomy): domain Eukaryota; kingdom Metazoa; phylum Chordata; class Aves; order Charadriiformes; family Dromadidae; genus Dromas; species Dromas ardeola. The sequence goes on along the minus strand of VYZM01013914.1, from coordinate 738,031 downwards.
GCATTGCACAATAGCATTTATTTTTAATGAATGTAGCCAGGAAAATTTAGTTTAGCTGAGCGGTGAAGTATTATTAAATGGACAAAACACATGCAAGGGTGATTCAGATATTTCTGCTTTATCTGCCGCTTGGGCTTTTGAGAATACTTGAACATTGCATTTGCACACCCGTCGTTTATGCTGAATGGTTATAAAATTTTATCGTGATCTAAGTTTTTCTTCCTTTACTTCCAAATACTAATCTGATCTTAAATAACCGCTCTTCATAGCAGACCCCATTTGAATAATGTGTTACGCACAATAATTCAGAAAGTGTAATTGATTGCTTTTAGAGTATATTTATATCACTTTGACTTCATGGAAAAGAGCAGCTGAAATATCTAATGGAATGCACAGATATAAAGGGTTTTTCTGAACATGATTAAATATTAGTAACAAAAACTGTTCTTCCATTTCTAGTTATTGGAAGTACATCACTATAAGTAATTTACAAATCTTACTAGGATACAATAAGCATCAGGCAGTTTATATTCTGGTTATGAACAGCATGCATGAGCTGAGCAGTGGGGTTGAGAGCTAAAATGTGACTGTCACGTTTCCACAAATAATTGCTACAGCAACATTGTCATAATGTCTGAGATCTGCTTCCCTTGGGTTCACACCTGGTTTTCTTTATGGTGAAACAAAATGCCTTCTCAAGTTGAAAATACTGCATAATGGTGAGGGTAGTGATGGCTTTTGCAATTTTTATTTTTATTTTTTTTCAAGTAATTAAATTTCAAATGTTGAGAAGCATAATGGAACATTAGGGGAAATCGTTTGCTGTCATACTGTCCATTTATCATGACATTCAACATTGTCTGGCTCCTTCCATACAATTAATCTCTGCAAACTGGTGTGATCAGGTGAAGAAATTCTCTGTGGGTGGTCTCACCTAACTTGGGGACTTTTTCCTTCTTTTTGTCTGAGTGCTTAGGTGTTACATTAGTGTTCTGTAAAAATCAATGAAAATAAGGTTTCAGAGTTTTTATTTCTCTCATTTCAAATTGTTGCACATCGTTGCGTCTCTGCTTAGTAGGAGATCTTTGTCTCAAAGCACAGCGTTGCATATCAGCTTTCTCGAGGGATCCTGATAATACAGCTTGCATTTATGTAATACTTTTTGGCCAGATTCTGCATCCCAATTCCTGCTTTGTGCCATCGGATAAAACTAGCAAGAGATGCCCCGAATGGCAAAGGGTGCATCACAGAGCAGCCAAGGAGCACTTGTCCATTTGGTGTCAAAGTGTAAAACATTCATAGGTGCGTGAGGACTATTTTTTCTGCTTGATAGCTGATTCAGGAGGAGAGGGGTTGAACAGGCAGCTCCCGCACTCACTTCTGTCCCTTCCTGGCAGCTCAAAATCTGTTCCTCTGTGTTGAAGTTTATTACGGATATTAAAGTTCATGAAACATGGGTAGTGTTAAGTGAAGGGTATTACTCCATTATTGCCATGATGAACAGAGAGCAAACGATGAAATAGTTTCACCCTGGGTCCTAGAGTGATGCAGTGAAGTCTGAATGATGACTGTGAAAGGTAGAGTGCTGAGGGCAACAGAGAGCTTCGATCATCCGAGCAGGCTAATTAGAAGTCTTTCAGAAGGGAGACAAAGGTGAGCAGAGGTTATAAAAAATGGATATTGCAGTGATATTAGGGAGAAGAGAAAGGTCCCACGCTCCACAGGACAGACCTCAGGAGAACAGCAGTGGAGGAGGAGGTTGGGTCCCTTGTGTAAGACCAAAGAATACTAAAGAAGTGAGAAATCAGTGATGAGCAATGTGTGAAGGTAGTTTTTATAGCTTTTTTCAGATCTAAGAAATCTGGAGACTCTAGTGATTACATGTTTTTGTAAAGATGTTTAAAAAAAATGGGGGGAAGAAAGAAAAAAACACCCCCCTGTACTAAGGTGCTGTGCTACACTGCTGAAGGGAAAGAGACAGTACCGAAGCTTCCTCAGACTCATAAAAGCTTAAGAGACTTGAACATGACCTTTCGTTGGCTGTCCAACATGAGGAATTCGGGGCGTGCTGACAATGGCAAACTGCTTGGCTGCCTGATGTTGAACCAGTGGGAGAAGGACTGAAATAGTCTTATTTAATTCAGATTTTCTCTTATGATGGTCTGCATTGTTTTGGTTGTGCAGTTTCCTCTCCTGACAGCAGTACATAGCTGTTAACAGGGACGAGAGCTAAATCAGAAGAGTAGAGGTGTGGTGGAGATCGCTGGGCAGTCAGACACATCGAGCATGTCAGCGTGAGTGTAATGACTTGCCCCTGTAAAGGGTCTGACAGGTCATGTTGCTGCCGTTACAGGAGTATAGATGAACCGGTGCAGCCTGACCTCTTCCACTCCTCCTATCGATGCACGGAATAAAAGCACGGGCCGGCTGGAGGTAGCTTACACTGCCCTTCAAAGCTATGCAGAAAACACCAGGTCTTTTTCCCCAGCATAAATTTATCCACCTGGGAGTTATACCAGTTTTAATTAACTTCATTTATATCACAATAACATTCCCATATAGACAAGACTGACAGACTCAGGGAGTTTAATTATAGCCTTTCCTGACATAGCATGCCTATTTAGGGAGCCAACTGAATGTCTTAGTTGCGCCAACAAGAACTTCTAGACTCCCATCTGAGTTTGAGCTTCGGTCTTATGAAATCCTTTTTAGTTTTAAAGAGGAAGCTTACACTATCTTTCTGTTTGCGCTCCAGTCAAATGAAATTTCCTTGCTTTTTGCTGTATTTCAACAAATAAAGTGATAAGGTCTTATGAAAAGAAATTTTAAAAGATACTTATAGGCCATTGCCAGAGAATGGAAAGCCCTTGTCAAATGTAATGCCATACTGAATAACTGGGGTGTGCATGGATGGCTAGTTTCTCACTTTGCATTGGATTTTAATTCTCTGCCCTATTCCTAGTAATTGCTCATAGTGTAATAATGAAGGTGAAACATCAGACTTCATGTGACTTATTCATTTTAACTTAGATTTTTTGGATTACCTTCCAACAGAAATGTCTTTGGAGTAGGTCTCAGAAGCGTGCCGTGTTGCAATCAGAACAGCGATTAGTGCATAGCCTTAGACAGATTCAAGATTAAGATAATTGCCTATGGGTTTGGGCATTCAGTTTTAAATGGTATCACAAGAAATGGTGGGCCAAATACACAGCTGAAGTGTGAACATTTTGTTTCTCTGGAACTGTATAGCTTTACACCAGCTGACGTTCAAATATGTTGCTATTAATCTGTACCAGCATGTTATTAAAGATGCCATCAGATTGTGCAGGCACAAGGCATGTCAATTAAGGCTTCACATCAGACTTGAGTTCTGGCATCCCCTAATTGTTGGGGGTTTGTTCCCTTTCACACTTAAAAATTTCCAAATCAAATGTTTTGCATATGGTTTTCTCAGTTGCTTTAAAAACAAACAGCAGAAACCTATTCCACTTAATGCACTATCAAACTGACACCCCGAAGCAGACAGCTGGCACAGCTGGAGCCTGTGGATCCACCTTGCAGATCTCTGAGGCTGAGATAACAATGATAAGTGGGAGTCTTAGACTTAATGTCCTTTAAGATGATGGATGCTCGTGGACCAGACATCCACAGAGAAGTTGAAATCTTTGCTAGAGTGACTAGCAGATAGCTGCTGGCAGTGGATGGGAAGCTGAAATCTTGGTGCCTGTTCTAATGGCTACAAACCTGTAGTTTTTCCTGCCAGGGGCTGGTCCAGCATCCTTTGTCCTTATCCCAGGCCTCCCCATGCCCATTCTTTTTAGCTCTCCATGTGTCACTTTGCTGATTTACTGTAACTGTCTGTCCCCCCCCCATCCTCTCTTCCCTTTGTAGTGGTGTGTGTCCCACCAACCTTACAGTAAGCACACCATTTCATTTCTCTTCCCAAATCCTCCAGCAGCTTATCTCGGATACCTTTCAGACGTTTCTGGCCCTTCATCTCAGTATCCCATCTTGCTGTTGTTCCGAGCCTGATTTCTCTCTCCTTCCTGCTCAAGTCTGGCCTGCTCCTCCTCACTGTCCAAATGCCATTGGCATGGACAGCATAGGAGAAGTTGTCTCCCACGCCGCAGTTCGTCTCTCTGATACTGTAAAACCACTGCCTATCCACTGAAGCAAGACCATATTTTTAGGTCCCAAGCCCAAATGATCTCTTGTGTGAGCTGCAGTTTTTTCTTAGGCTGACACCCTTGGGTAGACTTTCATGCATGTGATGAACAAGGTAGGCTCCTGGTTAACAACATGGTTGTAAGAAGTGTCTGCATGTAAATAATGTCTCTGTCTGTCTTCCTCTTTCTTATTTTTGCTTAACCTGGTCTGAGAAGTTCACGAACTGTTTCATTACAAGTGTGCGTGCACGCACATAGGCTTATCATTTGATGCAGGCTTAAGGAAGTACCAGCAGGGTTGGAATGTATCTTTAAATAGCTAATTTGATAAAACTAAGAGCAATTGCAAACAAGATCTTCAAAATGGAAAACACCGAGTTCTGAGTGTAGGTATCATACTATTCTATGATGTGTATTGAATTCACAGCACTAAAGTAGTGATAGAGATCCAAATAACACAGCTTTAAACTTCCTCTGCTTTTTGTTGAAAGTGATTATTTAAGAAAATGGGAGCCTGGAAACAATTAATGGTACCTAGGTTCTTGAAGGCTAAATGATGCCATCTGAAGCGCATGCCACTCCCCCAGCAATCACCTGGGGCATCTCCCAAGCGTGCGAAGCATTGCTGCTTTCCTGTAGCTTGTTTCTCACCTGAATTTTGAGTGCCCTTTGTTAGACCGTTATGAAATAAAGGCATCATTAACAAACCCAAATACCTCTGTGACAAATGTACACTTTCAGAAACTATCTAATTAACTGTAGCTCCAAAACAGTGGCTTTCATGAAACTCTTTATTTTAATTGAAAGGCAATTAGGCATTGTCTCCTTCCAGTGCATGTGTAGCTAACTCTTGTTAGTATTAACAAGTTGCACTTGCAGAATGAAGCTCTGTGGGACATTTCTTGGCCCTGCAAAACTAACAGGTTATTTCCTCAGTACTTTCCCTGGTCCTGCCAACATTGTTTGGGTTTTTAAATTAAAACATTAGGATAAGGAAATGTGGCAGATTTTTAGTAGTGGAACTCACTGCTTAATACTTGAAAAGGCTGTATTTCAAAGACTGGTCTGTGGGAAGCCAGCTTCAATTTCCCTTTCCCTGCTTTGGGTAAACTTGTGTAACCCAGTGATACTGGCGGCTAAAATGTGACAAAGGAGATGACAATATCTGGGAGGGAACAATGTGCCCTCTTAACCCCTCCAAACTTTTAAATTGTAGTCTTTATTATAAAAATCAAGGAAGGAAGATGTTGGCAGTGGGACTGGTGCTCATCTTTCCTTCAGGAAAGAAAAACTTAGGGTTGGGAGAGGGCTACCAGCAGGTGCTTACCTGCTCTGACTGATTTAAACTAATTTGCCTTGAGTAAAAGACATGCTCAAATGAACTTGAAGAACTTGGTATGGGTAGGTCAGTGTTAAAGAGAAGATCCCATGTTTTCCTTTTATTGTCTCTGTCTCTCACTTGTCTCTCTCTGGGGCAAGATGAGATCACTGGTTCACCTAAATGGCTAAAAAGCAGTCTGGTAGTTTATGTAGTTTTCCAAATTTCTTCTAAAATTATTATTTTGTGCTCTGTGTTTTGCAAGAAGATAGGAAAGCTTTTTCCACCCTGAAAATACGGTGAGTGAGAACAGAGACTGTATGGTAGTTGCAGGAAGCATTCCTTTCAAAGGGCTTTTATTACCTTCCCCTCTTTTGAGACCAGTAATAAAATTCCCATGGATATCAGTGGAGCAAGATATTCTTGTGTGGCACAATTTAATAGTTGGGGTTACTCACAATAACTAAAACCGGCAGTACTGTAATTGTATAAAAAAGATGGAAGTGGAGTTCTACTTAAGTGCGTTTCTAACTTTGCTGTATGAGGGGGATTTTCATAACTAAATGAATCACAGAATCGTAGAATCCCAGGTTGGAAGGGACCTCAAGGATCATCTGGTCCAAACTTTCTTGGCAAAAGCACAATCTAGACAAGATGGCCCAGCACCCTGTCCAGCCAAATCTTAAAAGCGTCCAATGTTGGTCCTAGTCTTTTCTCTAACTTTATTAAGTTTTGCTCAGAATGGTCTTAAACCATGTGATTAAGTTGCAAAAAAAGAGCCTATATTAGCAGCTCACCAGTCAATTAAAAGCAACCCCACTTCCCCAACAAAGACTCAAATAGTCTTTTTTGAAGTCTTTAATAATGCTGTGCCTGAGTTTTCTGAACTGAATACAAATGCAGTAAGTCTCATATTCCAGAAATTCAGCAATCTCTGTACATGTGATAGGTAATACAGGATTATAAATTAAAAGGTTTGCTATCACCGTTGTCATGTTGCAGTTTAATAAGCACAGAGTCTCTGGGTTAAAAAGAAAAAGAACCTGCAAAAGTCTCCGCTGTGTTTTGTGAGTTCAGAATTAATGGGGACCAAAATGTTTACTTCAGCAAAAGAGGTGGCTAAAAATAAAATGATATCAGAAAATACAAGCATAATGCCCAGAAACATTTCTGTCATAGTTAGAGGCAAAATTATTTTCTTGCCTAGGAGAAGTTAATAGGATTGCATTTCATCAATCACATTCCATTCCGTATATTTTAGGCTTAGTGCAAATGTAAAAACAAAACAAAAATCAAAACTGCATTTGGTTGTTCTTGTTTTGTAATGAGGAATGGTGTTTATGAGAGAAGAATATGGATTTTCTGACGAGAATCTCAGAAGGAAAGTACAAGTGACTTTTAAAGAGTTCGCAGATTATCTGTCCTTTGTTCTCAACCTATTTTAGTTACCTGGGGGAAATAAGGGTGGAAAAGGTAAGTTGAAGAGAAGTACAGCTTCTTCTGATCAGTATGAACCATGACAGAGGTATTTGTAATCGCAGAATGAAAATTAGCCAAAGAAATTATTTCTGGAAACAGAAATGTTACATCACCGTGAATCTAAAAGATGAGAGAGAAATAATGTCGATTCATTCATCCTTCATCCAAGCCTTGCCTGCTTTAACCAGTGGCACAGTATAAATAATGTACTAGGCATTATGCAATTAGGTGCATTAGGATTTGTTTGCTGGCATGTTGCTTATCAATATCTACTTTCAAGGATAAAGCTGAGGTTTGTGTCATGTCTCTTCCTCTGTGTTTTTTTTCTCCAGCATGACAAACCATTGGGCTAGTTCTGCCTGCAACCTCACGAGGATTGCTGGGGGCTCTGGGGGCAGACCGAGCTGCGGAGTCAGCAGGCAGTTCCCAAGAGCACGGAGAGAGGAGTCCTGAGAGCAGGGACGTGAGCTCCCGTTTTCCATCAGCCCCACTGCAGAAGGGAGGGAGAGGGCAGGATGGAGCAAAGGGAGCAATGTAGACATGCTGCAGGACTCATACATTTGTTATTCCCAGCCAGCCACGCCTCCCCAGTATCTCCAGTAGGAGGGATAGAAACAGTTTGGTCTTTTTGCTGTACCTGTATTTCGGCATCAGTCACAAGCAAGACCGTGTGATACCGTTTTCAGGGAAGATGTGAAATGCTGGCCCATTCCTCTGGCACCGCCAAGCAAATTTAGGTCTTTATCAATGGAAAATGTGCATGATGCTGACATCACTTCTCATGCAAAACATGCCGTCGGGTTTTTATGACGTGAGCCAGCCTTGGTTGAAGTGAAGGGTGAAGGGTGTGACAGGTGGACAGTTCACCCTCCGTTGCAGCCAGCATGGTTTTGAAGCACTAGTCGAACGTTCATGGTGAACATCAGTTGTTCCCTTTATAAATAGCAAACCCTGTGCTATAACTTAAGACTTGGATCAAATAATGAAGTAATTACCCCTCAAAAATAAACCTTCTCCTTCCTGCTGAAAACTGACAAACGGTAACTCCCATCCTTGATACTCTGTCACTGTGTGGTTGCTGTTTGCTCCACTTCCAAGAACCACAGCTAGTACGGGATCAGCTGGTTTCAAGAAGAGAAGTCCAAAATAGCCCCTGCTGTGAGTGTGGTTACGCCGTGAGTGTGGTGTTAAATATCTCCTTGCAAGGCGCTTTGAATATGGAAGAGTGGCCAGTGAAAAATATGTTGGTGGAGATGTGTGCATTTTCATTAGTTGTCTAAAAGGGAGGAAAAACAGTTGGTTAATTTTCCAGAAAGCAGCTCCCAAAAAGGTTCACAAGGGAACAAGAAAAGAGACATTCATAAATAAAGTGAATATAGACATTGGTTTTGGTCTACATCTGTGAAACTAACATTATTCATACGTTGCAGGAGGTAAGGGACATGAACTGATAGGAAAAGATTTGGATTATTTACTTATTTTAAATTAGTAATGCCTTTATTTTTAAAGATTAATGCAGAGTGCTGCCTGGCTAGCTGTCCACATAAAAAGCTGTAGCTTTGCCAGCAGGTGGATTTTCTCAGCTCTGCTTCTGCTTTTTACCAGATGAGATAAGTGGCGCTAAGACTTTGACCGAAACAATTAACTTCAAATTCAGAGCTTAAAGGAAAGCCACGCAGTTTTGCTGACATTATTTTACTATAAATCCTTTTCTCAAATATATTTCCGCTATTTGTGGTAATTTTGCCCATGAGAATGTAGATGTTTGGGAGGAGGAAGGGAGCTGGAGAAGCAATGCAAATGCTGCTCTGCATGGAAATACTACCGTGGATTTTAAGGTTGTTACGTGGAAAGGTAGACTTTCTGTACTTCATGTAGAGAGCTGGAGGCCAGAAGTAAGGTTATTCTGGTTTGCTGTGTGCTGGAGCCACGTCCCCATCACTGGTGAGGTTCAGGGAGGGAGGCTGGAGGTGGCCTGCAGGGCATCCGAGGCATCGTCTTGAGCTTTTTACCTACACCGCAGAGTTTAATTTCTACAACACGCATTTCATTAACTGAAAGGCCTTATTGTGTTTGGTTATATCCTAGATGTTTCTTCTGTGAGAGGAGCTTGCTAATCAAGGCTTTTGCTTTCTCCCAGTGTCAAATATTGACCAATTCAAGAAATAACGTGATGGTATTAATTAGATGAGAACCAGTTTTGAGGAAGTGTTTCGATTTTCAGTTACTGTATTTTCACATCACAGGGTAATAATATGTCTGCAGTTAATAAAAGATAAATATTGCGTATGTGCTTGAAATATTAGCATTTTAATATCTGTGTCCAGAAATAACATTTTTCTGTAGCAGGGCACCAAGAAAATATTCTGTATGTGGGTGGATGAGCAGTAATTGATGCACACGTACTTGTGTGACCTGTAGCAGGTTAAATACAACTTTAGAGGCGGTTGTCCAAGCAGCGCCTCGTCTAGAGCTGATATTACTGCTAGATCACTGTAGCATCTTTCCCAGCAAACTGGCTCATGCAATGGGAAGTTATTAACACCAGGGAAAAGCTAGCTGAAGAGTACGACTGATTAATGTGATGTACTGGAGTTTCTTTCTACAACTGTCTCAACAACCAGTCCTAGAGATCTGCTTCGTACGCAGAAAATTAAATTTAAATTACACAGTCTTGGCTAGAAAATTGTGCAGTTAATCCCCTCCCAAAAAAATGAAATTTGATTTTTTTCCACGTGAACTCTTTTGTGATTTTTCATGCCCTGTTGGTTTCTGCCAGCATTCCCATTGGTTTAGGTTGCTTTATTCCTCCTGTTAAAAGAAAAATAGGGGAAAAAAAGATTATATGCGAGGGATTGGTTTTTAGGAAAGTCCCCTGCTGCCTCAGAAGTTACTGTGTCCAGTGCAAAAGCACAAAATGGCTGCTCTGAGCTCCCTTCTGTAAACATTGCATGAACAGTATTTTTAAAGGACAGTTTGCCACAGCTAATGAAGAAGATAGTGGTGTCTGTCTGTTGGTTTTCCAAAACCTTTGTTTATACCATGGCTCTATATACCCTTCTGCTAAGCTGAAGCAGACCTCTGTGCTTAAATATCAGTTGTAGCTGATTCTTTATGAACTAAATGGCAAGTATTTGAATAAGCTTTTTTTTCAGGAGGAAAAATTAAGTAATGTCAGCAGAGACAATAACCAAGCATTTCAGAAAAGGGGAAAAGGAAAATTAGAGGATTAATTTCCTAGTCCTACATCTGAAAGTATGTTTTCAGACAGTCATTTGTTAACAGTCATTAAATTCTTACCCGTTAATCTTCACATAATCAGGCCTGTTGATATCAACTGCCTTGTATCCTGGCCATCCCCTTTTACCACCTCGTCCCCTTCCCTCCCGCGACCTTACCATTAATTTCTCACTTTCTTTGTTACTTCCCCTCCCAACGCAACCATGCTCCATCCTCCCGTGCCTTAACCGTCGGGCTGTTGGTGCTGCCTGCCTCTTCCTGCGCCGCTCCGGCTGACCTCACCTCCGTGCTTGGTGGACGGGGTTTTAAATACGCGAGTTTCCTGGGAAAGGCTTGCAGCCTCGGCAGTGCTCTCCAGGCACCATCTGTTCCCAGCATCTCCTTGGCCAGTCGCAGGCTCCTGCCTGGCTTTTCTCTGCCGCCTTTCTTCCTGCCTTTCCTCCCTGCCGTCTTGGAGCATCGTTTTGGAGAATTTGCTAGATCAGAGCCTGCGTAACTGCTAGTGCTCATCAGTGGCATCCTCACCTGACCCTTCTCATCCTCTGCTCCCCTCTGTCACGCTCATTTGTAGCTTCTCGTCCAAAATCAAACTGTAAGCTCCTCAGAGCAGAGCCTTTTCCTTCCAGCTGCCTTTAGCACCAAGCACAATGGTGCCTGGCTGGTATCATTAAGCACCGCAGCTGTAAATAAGAATACTTTTGATTACACAGTTGAAGCTCTCATCTAAAATAATTTAAACAGTAGTCACAAGCGGTTATGCTGTTTATAATTCATATAATAATTTAGGACTGCTAGTTTTTAACTGTTGTGTAATTTGGATTTACTTGCAGTTCTCATGGGATAAACTATGTTATTGAACAAGAAAGGAATAAACTATATTCAGAGTAGCTGTAGGGTGCTATGATTTAAAGGAGAGCTGGTGGAGTACTACAGGAGAAAATATGCAGGATCCATTATACTGTTAATGAATGCACAATTCAGATTGGTGATTTAATTTTGAGATCATATTTCTCTGGTACCCCCAGGTATAACAGGCTTCATACATTAAAACTGAATAAGATTGTATGTATTTATGCCCAGTCATGCAAAAACTGAATAATCAAAAAAAATTACTTCCATGTATTTATTCATTTGCAATTATTTTTTTTTTTTTTAAAGTCCATAGCATTCAAGGAGCGCTATTAGAAGGGCACAACCGTAATTGCTGGTACCAGTTTTGAACCCATGTTAGTAACCTTTGAGGCAGCTTGGTATTTATCCACAGCTACAGGCTATCACTGCGTTTAAGCCATGACTAGAGCATCATTTTTTGATCTGGCCAGGAGCTTTCTTGAAATAGTCACCATTTCCTTCCTCAGGCAAAGTGGCAGATTGGTGGTATTTTAAACTCTTGGCTAAGAGACAAATCCCGAAGTCCTCCCTTTTGCAAGCAGACCTGACTGCTGGAAGCAAGACCTATTCCTGTAGGGGCCACACCCATGAATAATTGTAGGAAACTGCATAATGCAGTGGCTTCTAGCTTTACAAAATGCGATTATTTTTTTTTTTTGATCCATTTTTTATATTGGCACGTTATTTGTAAGCTTTTTCCGCCATCTTTGTTCTGAAATGTGAACAGATGTCCAACTTTTTTAAGAAGCCACATATTACAATGGACTGCGTTTTAAATCATACAACCGCATCCGTAGAATGAATCTGAAAAGCTCTGAAAATACACAAAGAAGATGCAATCAAAAGAAATTCTGCCTGGCCTTCCAGGTTGTACGCCTGCTATTTTAATATTTTTTTTAATCTCTTACAGCTAGAGTTTCGCTTCTTAAATGAATTTGAACAACTTGCCCAAGAGACATTCTAATCCGATCGTGTATTATGATGATACCAGTTGGATGTTATCCTATTAGGCACTCGCTGTAAATAAGGGATTTTCCACTGACTTTTAAATCCTTGATTAATGAGAATGCTGGAAGCAGTGTCCTGTAAATTAGCCATAGTGCTAGCAACAATTGCAATTCGCTTAGGAGAACTGATTTGCTTTAAATCTTCCCATCCAAATTAAAAAGCATGAGGAAAAGATAATGTGCAGTAAGTAAAACATATAACTCTATCTTGCATTATTTATCTGTACCCCATGGCTGTCTGAGACCCTTAGGTCTAATTCCTGCTCTCTGTTCGGGTAAAGTCCTGTCAGTCAGAGCTCTTCTGGAGAAAGAAGTCTGGTAACTGACCTAAAGTATTTCTTTAATTTATGTATTCTTTATATTCTCTAGTGTTTTAGCTAATTCTTCGTCCCATTTTAAATTGTGTTAAGCCATCCAATGGCTTTCATTTGTAGCTTGGTCACTGCCATCTCACTTGCCTTTCACAGCTCCTTTGCCTTTTTTTCTGATAAAAATATGTATGAGTAGCCAGGAAAGAGGTACTTGGGTTTGGGGAAAGGGCAGAATGGGGGAGGTTGTGACACATCTGTTAATTGATACTGAGAAAGGAATTCTTCCTGACATATTTTTATGAAGAAAGCATTTTTCACATCACCTTACCACTTCCCTTCTTATTTGAATACTTGATTTATTGCTTACAACAAAATTAGTTTTATATCTAGTATTGACTTTGAAATATACATTATTTCCTTTAATACGCTGAGACATTAACGAGGTCTTTCTTGTGCTATATTCACATTTATTTAAGATACTATTCATTTCTGTACCCGTAATATACATGCACTTTTATCAGTCAAGAACATCCCTTTGTTCTTGTAGAAGCGTGAATACTCTTTCCATAGGTTGGAATTAGTGTCACTTTATAAAGACAGTTTTGACACTCTCTCTTACAAACAACTGAGCAAAGTATCTCTCATACATTAAGACACTTAAAGTGTATGATTTTTCCATAGTTATTTTCTGGTAATTTTGAATGCAGTGCAAACTGTAAAAAAAGTAGAGTTATTTAAAGTAAACGCTGACCACACTATCGTATATCAAGAATAATCAGAGACACTGATTCTGTAACACAGAGACAATAATTCTATAACTCTATATGATCACTTCACCTCAGTGAAACCTCAGTTTGCTCAAGTTACAAGGGTTAATCATCCATGCATGTATCAAAGCACCCTTAAACAAAATTCCACTTAGACCAGTAGTTCTCACAGAACATAATTTCTTGCTATGACTATTATGTATGCACATGATGCTCTCTGTTTAATGGTATTTGTGTGCGATTCCCCAGTGATCAATTGGTAAATGTTCGGTATTCCGGCTGCAAGTCATAAAAGTATAGTGTCTTCTCCAGTGTTATGGGCAGAAGGGAAGATATGTCACTATGGTTTTACTGACCAAATTGAAACTGTCTGGGAGATGCATGATACTTTTTTGTATACTTATTAGTACTTTTTTGTACTTACTAGTTGTGGGGTTTACAGCACAGAGTTAACTTTTTATGTGCAGGCTTTATCGGTTACCTAGTTGTTTATTTTTGCTTTACACTTCAGGAAAAAAGGGACTGTTACTCATTTTTAAGCTTAAATGTTTTTATTTTGGGGAAAAGAAATGGACATCAGAAATTCAAGAGTATGTTTGCAGCTGGCTTTTGTTATAACTCTGTTTTTCTACATGGCAGAAAGAATGGACAACTAGAATACTTTTTTTTTTTGTCTTTTAAACTCTCATTGCAAATCTGCCAGCTCATTTTGGCAGCCTTACAGATTTTACAGAGTGGTTTCCCCCAGCTATAAATTGCCTCAGTTATAAGGAAAGATCATTTTTGTCATTATAGCGTCAAACTGTGACATAACATAGCTGTTGTCTATAGACTTTTTTGTTACCTTCAGCAAGTTACTTCACTCTTATGCCTCAGTCTTCTACTTGTAAAATATAATATTATTATAATAGGCTTTTCTTTGTTATGCCTCACATATTGATGAAAGTATTCCTGTATTACTTCCCTACTTCACAGAAGTGCTGAAAGCATATGTTCATTAATATTCTTGAAGCATGACAAAGAAAAGCCTATTACTTTAATATGCTTTGCTTTAAAAACTTCAGTGAGAATAATAATGATAAACAACATTGGTTAGGCTTTGGTCATAAAATTTTTACATGTTCAGACTGAAATGGATGAAGTAAAGCTTTGATGTATGTAATGTCCCTCTCCTGTGCTCATGCAACTCTACCTCACCGCCCCAAATAATATTTCACATTTACCAAAATGCGTTGTATCTGTTCGTTGGCACATCTATCATACAGGAATCCAAGAATGGCTTTTTGCCTGCTATATCCTTAGCCGCTTGTTTCATTATCATGTAGTCTTATTCTCTCCGTGTATTTCCTTCAGTGAGGTGAACAGAAGCTTGAAATGGACAGTTATGAACTGTCTTGCCCATAGGAAAAGCTTCCTCCTAACCTCATTAGTAATTGCTTGAGAAATGACCAGGAGCATGGCAGTTTATATTTCCCCGCTATTATTTCCCCTAATAACTGTGGATGTTCTTATTACATTTCTAAATGACTGTTCTCAGAGGTGACTTGAACGGAAGGTATTTCATTTTATCAGGTTCAGATTGATTGCCTCGGTGTTTCATTGAATATCTCCTGGTTCTTGCACTGGAAGAAGCGGTAGATAGGAATCCCCACTTTCTTTTCTTTATTGCGCGTTGTATCAAACATCCCCTGGTTTGCCCCCTTTTTTTTGATTTATTTGATTTCTTTATACAAAGAACTGTCCAAGTCCATTTTGGACAGATGTTCCTAGAGCCCCTTGGACCTAAACACAGCACTCGGGAAATACTTCACTTACTTAAGAAAATAGGATGTTTTCACTTATTTAAGAAAACAGGATGATACTTCCTAACACTGCATGTATTTATTCTTGTTTTCTTTCCTTGACTTTCTTTTCATTTAATAGTTTTCAACTCAATGAGATTTATGTGTGTGTCTTTTCCTTTTTTTGGCTCTACATCCGAGAAAGCAAGTGCAATTAATGTAGAAAACACCACTATATTTCTGATAGTTTTAACAGCTGCAGGCAGTTCAATATTTTGATTTGGTTTTTCAATGCTCTCGGTGTTTTCAGCAATATGATAGTAGAGATACTGGAGACAAAGAGGGAAGACTAGTAGCCCCAGTATACATATTCTATCCTTCTACTTTCTATTCTTATTACAAAAAAATATTAAAATGTTTAAGTGCCTTCACTGGGTATCTAACACAGTTCTTCTAAAGACTGACATATGCGAATTGAAAAGCAAAGTCCCATTAATACGGAGTTGGAGAGTGTCACCGTGCCATTAAATATTAAGTCTGGAATGCTCTGAACCTTGCATAAATCTGAGCAATAAAAGAGATGACTGTGAGAATCTCACAACATGTTCAGTCAATTAAAATATATCTATTTGACTTTTATTTTCTTTGCAGACCACAGATGACATCCTGGTGGCCTCGGCTGAATGTCCTAGCGATGATGAGGACATCGATCCCTGTGAGCCGAGCTCAGGTGGGTTAGGTTAGTCAACTTTTTTATTACTTTCTTTTATTTCATATTTGCATGCTCCAGTCCCCCAGAGTCCCATTTAGCGGGACAGTCCTTTCTTACACAGCAGGGAGAGAAGCTGAATTGGGGCCTTTCTGTACATGGCAGTGTCAGAAGTGAGGGAGAGTTTGCTATATGTTTTTCAAAGAGAACAGATGGGAGCACATTGATAGCCATGATCTGAGCAAGGTTATTGCTTGACTGAGGACCTGGTCTGGGAAGGGCATTCTGGGGCCCCTGCAACTGTGTTGTCGTGATAAAGAAGGGACAACTTAATTTAGGAGAAAGCTTGTGCCTTAAGCATTTCCACCAAATAAGATAAAAGTACAATATTTCAAGTGTCGTATTGTCTCAGTAGCAGAAGCAGAGTTCATTTTGAATCACTGTTTATGGTATGAAATACTGTATAGATGGTAAAAACCTGAAGACATAGAATAGAGCAGTCTCAAATTTCAAATTGTTTTACGGCTTTTTACCAAGCCAAGACTATTCAGAGCGTTTGTTTCAGTTCCAATTAGAAATGAAGAATTTTTTGCATTTTAGTATTCTCCATGGAACAAAATTTTGTCGTGCTTTGGCCATGTCTTTCTTACTCCCAGTAAATAATGGAGATTTGGTACTAATTTTTCTCTCTGATATGATTTCCCACTTATCTTCGTATTCAATTAAATACTGCATACCTTCTCTAAAAATCCAAATGTTTATGATGGACGTGAAAGGAGTGCATAACTTCACAACAGCAATCTGAAGAATTACGTTACTCTATAACCTTTAGAAAATCCGAGATGTGAAATGAACTACTTCTGATTACTTTGCTGGCATGGGTTAAGAAGTTTTCCTCATATTAAGATGGAATTTCCTGTGTTCCAGCTTGTGCCCGTTGCCCCTTGTCCTGTCACCGGGCATCACTGAGAAGAGTCTGTCCCCATCCTCTTGACACCCGCCCTTTAGATATTTATAAGCATTGATAAGATCCCCTCTCGGTCTTCTCTTCTCCAGGCTAAACAGGCCCAGGTCTCCCAGCCTTTCCTCGTAAGAGAGGTGCTCCATTCCCTTGAAAGCGTTTACCTTTTCTGAGCGAACAGCTTGTGGTGCCAAATATGTCTCAGTTTTTCTTACTCTTTTGAATTCTGTGCTATTGTGTAGCATGTTTTCTATCAGGTGTTTTAGGTAATATGGTAGTCTTCAGTACTTGCTATAATACTTAATAGTAAAACAATTAAGATAGATTTGCTGTGTATTACCGTATTTAGTTTAAGTAGAAATTAATGAAATTTGAGACTGGCCGGTATATTAGTGCAAATCAAAACTAAGCCACCTTAGTACAACACCCAAATTGGGGAGCAGGGAATATGTCTACAGAGCCTTAAGCCAAATGCAATTTTGCTTCAAATGCAGATGCATAGTTCCTTTTTGAAGTCACATAGCCTAACACCCACATGCAAAAATTATTTATTTAAATTTAAGTAAAGGCAGAGACATTTATGACTTGTCTCAGTGTCTGATGGACCTGGAGGGTAGCATTACAGCTCTTCCAGGAACCAAGATATTTGTAGATTTGATGAGAATACTTTGGAGTTGGTTTCTTTTGCATTCCAATAAAAGGATTACAGGGTGCTTTTCAAAATGCCACGAGATGGAACGACCATTCTTAAAACTGAGCAGCAACAGATACACCCACCTTACACATTTTCATATCTCTCAGGAAGACATTTCACTTGCAGAAGTCCCATACATCATGAGCAAGATATTTAGGAATTGTGATAAGAATTCATTTTTTGAAAGTTTGAAAAGTAATTTCCAGGATTTTTTCTGCTCTTCCCTTCTCATTTTTAAATTCTTAAGCTTAACAAAACTGTTTTGTCCAGCGCGAGTCAATGCAGTAGGCATTTCATAGGGCTCTGAGCTCATCCATGCCAATTGCTTCCTTGCTTTAGTTAACTGGGGCAGCGCTGCTTAGTCGGTAAATTGACATTTATCTACTGTAAATGTGGATAATTTTAAGAATTTTTTAAAATTTATAAGGCAACTGTAAAACAATACACTAGTTACCTAGCACTAAAAAAAATTCCCAGTCCCTCTTGGAATGCAGCTGTTGTATTAGAAATGTAATTGTATTGTCTCAGCCTTACAGCTTGCTGAAAGGCAATGAAATTTCAGAATAATTCTCCTTTGAGGTTGTTTTGAACTTCAGATCTGGGGCTGCAATGCTCGGTAGTCCTGGAGCTATGCACAGTCATTTAGCTGGTGGGGGCAGGAATGGGAGGGGTGAAATGAAGCTTTCTGACAGGTTATCATTTCTGTCCAAACTATGGTCCAGAAGGGGAATGTGAATGTTAGTCTTCCTGCAAAACCTTGCCATTAGCTTTACATCCTGGTGTTTAGCGTTCCTATTGTAGCTTTTCATCACCCAGCTACGCTTCTCATTTTTGTTTATTTGAGAATGGTTTTACTGTTTCATTTTTTGGATCCCAACTGCTACTGCTTTTTAAAAAAAGGAAGGATTGGCATAGGAATTGTGTTCTCCATAATCCCAATTGTCTGGATCATTTTATCTGTCATTCTTCACATCAAAATGTCACTTGTCCTCCCACTCTCAACTCTTAAAAGCTATTAATTTGCCTCCCTCTTCATTGGCCTTGTCCTTTTCTCATACTTGAAATAACATGAACCAATAGGGTTACTGAAGTCATAACTTCTAGCGTATCTGTCTCTCTGTAAACTGTTTTAGTCTTAGTCACTTAGTCTTGTGAATAAGCTTTCTCCATGATTAGTCCTGTAGGCACTGTTCCATCTCAATAGCGCTGCAGTCTCCATGTGGATTTGAGCTACTTCTAACAGTCAGCCGGAACTTAAAGGAGAAAACCATAGTGTTGTTGACAGTGACAGATTAATGATTTTTTTTCTTTTCATTTGGTATAGGACATGCAAAAGGATATGTCCCTCCATTTAAATTCTTCCCATGGCTCAGTTCAGCTTTTTCCCTGTAACCCTTTTCACGAACCAGAGTTGCTTCTCCACAGCCACTCCTCCACATCCTCACTGATGCTGGTGAAGCTTATGTTTCCTAACAGATACTTCTAGGAAGCAAAATATATGATTATCAGGACCACTTTACGGTTATGTTTTCAATTCAGAGGCCATAGCCTGAAATCCCGTTAGATTTCTTCTCTTGTTCCTAGTGGTCATCAGCAGAAGAATCCACCCCAGCACAAGAGATGATGCTCTCAGGTCAACATTTTTCTAGTAAGAATACATTCAAGGGCTGGCCGGAGCCCATTCAGTTTTGTTGCCAGAGCCATAACTGCACATTTACATGACGATTGCCCATAACATGCCTATTTCTAGCCAAAGTTCTCAGCTCAAAATGAGAGCCTATTCAACAAACGGTTTGAATATGGTAAGCCTATATATCATAGAACATACTGATTAGCTAGATTTTACTGATTAGCGAGACGTATGCTTAAAATAGAGCTTCTTTTCTAGGGTAAACACGTTGCAGTTTGTAGTGGCTAACAAGTCTCGGTCTGACACTACCAGCTTTGCTTTCCGTGCACCTGTCTTCTAAATAATAAATGGAAAGAGGCAATTTGCAATAAATTTCATATGGGACATAAAAACGTAGACCAGATTAGGAGCTGCTAAGCAGCAATCCCATCAACTTGTCTGGAACATAAAGTCACAAAAATTATAATTGCAGATTTCATTGTGGTACACAAACTGCTAAATGTGCCGTAATTGGATGAAGTCATAACAAATTTATTAGCATGCAAAACTTAGTCAACATATTTTGTTTGAGTTATTTTTTGGATAGTAAGGCAACACGTATTGCTTTCAGAGTTTCTCCATATTCCCCTCTCCTACTCTAAATACTAATAGCAACATGAAGAATGATGATGATGATGATAATAATAATTATTATTTATGTTTCCTCAGCTTCATGTCATAGAGGAAATAATAAAGCCTTTTCATTTTGTAGGCAAATTATGAAAAATGTGAGTGGAAACCTATTCAGATAAAAGGACCTGGGGTGTTTTACTGATTTTACGTGAAGAGTTTTATAAAACTGCGGATGGACAAATTGCCATTCTGCACATCAGAACTGCTCTTCCAGCCTTTCCTGAGCTCTGTACAGGGCTCTGATTTCTGCTGAGTTTCAGTGAGCATTTGTGCTACACAATTTATTTGTTCCTGTTACACTGGGCTGGTATTTTATTTCTTAGCTATTATCTAGCCACTTCTGTAGCTATTGAAATGTTCCAAAACACGGAGAGGTCCAAACTGGGTCAAATGAAGTGAAATCATTGAATTTAATGGCAGGGAAATCTAGACCAGGAAAAAAGCCTTAGTGTTTTTAGCATACACACAAGCAGGGTTTTTTTCTGCAAATTACAGTTAAATGCTTCTCAAACTCGGGACTTGGCAAAGGTTTAAGTTAGAAATGAGGTTCAAAACCTCTCCTGATGGCCTCAGCAGAAATGGGATGGATAGAAGTTTTAGCAGTCTTAAAATGAGAATATATGGTATTCACTGGTCTTGGAAGTTTTAAGAGAAGGCAACTTTCAAAGTGTAAAAATGGTCTTGTAGAAACACGATTCCTTGAGGTTCAACCAAGTGTCTTTTTCCCAACGGAAGTTCACACGTTGCAACCATATAAAATACATCATCATCTCTTGATCTGTGTTTGTCTGGCAGCTCTTGGGTTCCACTTGGCAGAACAGTGTTAGATTGGTATCAGATCTTGTCCTGTACTTGTTCTGTAGGGCAATAGGGTAAGCATGGTCAGGACAGAGTTCAGTGATGTATACCAACTGGTACCATTAATTACCTTTCTTAGCCCTGATTCTTGATTCTGAAGGAGAAATGGGATCAGTTATTTTCCTGCGTTATTAAGTAAGGACCAATAATATGATAGATGCTTATGGACTGATCTTTGAGCATGTGTTGATTTTCCTACATCTTGGTCAGGCTCATCACACTGCACAAAACAGCTGGCAACGGGCAGAAATCTCCATAACATCAGTATAGCCAAGAGAGAGCGAACTTAGGATGACTTTTACAGTTCAGTCACTGCTTTGGGGAAGGCTTTGTCCTGTCAGCAGAATAGTATGGGGCTTTGCATGCAGACCGCTTCCTGCATATGTACGTCTTCTGCTGTGCGAGAACATGTATCAGATAGATGGAGATGGCTAGGAACCATACGTTCTCAAACGCTTTGTGATGGTTTAGGTTTGGTCCCAGAATTGATACCTATTTTTCTAATGGGTAGAGCTGTGAAATACGGACTGCAAATGAGTTATGCTCATGAGTTTTGCTCTTCTTTTCCAGTCACAAATTACTGCACTGTATTCCTGGTGCATCTGACAGTAAGATATCATTGCATTAGGAGGTGAAGTGACTCCTATAATTTATACATCACTGCAAGTGCCCTATTTAATGCACTTCATGGAATTCTTTGTGCAAGGAGCTGAAACAAAGAAAAATAAAATTACAGTTAGTTCATAGGGCTACAGTCTTCATTATGGCTCGAGACATAAAGGGAATATTTGTGCCTCAGTCCAATTATCCTGTAGTTCTATATGCATTTCCAGCACTAGAAAGACCGCTGGGTTGCCTTGAATCAGCCTTTTTAAATGCTCAGCTGGAATACATACAGACGTGTCTGTACGAGCTACTACAGGGTGAAAATTATGCTTTATTTACAAACTTTCCAGATGTTAGCACTTACCATGTCTATACATAAAGGAACTGAGAGGCTTCAGATACAGATTAATTTTCCTATAATTGAAGTAAAAATAGTTGTTAAGGTTATTTATTTTTTTTTTATAAATCATAAAGCCCCCCCAAAGCAACAGAAAGCAAATGTTGCATTTTTTCCAAATTATTTTATTGTGAACTGAACCACTTTCTTGTCAGTAGACTGAGCTCTTAGTGTCTGTCACTGTGAATTACAAATAAGGCATTTCTTATTTGAATTTGATCAAGGAATTTTTTCCTAAATTAGCTAAGAAAATTATATTTTTCTTTCCATTGTACCAACACTGATCTCTACTCTTTGCCAGGCACGTCACTGAAACAGAGGAACACTGAGTAGAATTATAGCTTTCCAGCCAGTCCTAAGGATTTTCATACATTCCCAGTATTGGGAGCAGCTGAACACAACAGCACGTGCTGAAAGGAAGGGTTTTCTTTCAATCTAACAAATAATTTTTCAATAGTTTCGAGAACTCTGACTCCTCACATGCATTCTGTGTCATTTTGGTGGTAGTGGTGGTGTTCACACTCTTAGACTTTCTTTTTGTAACTGCAAATGGTACAGGGGATTTGTGACCATCATGAAATTATTCTAAAGGGTTTTTTTTACGCACACTTAAAGACAAACTGCAGCTGTTTTTAGCTAAACGTGCCTTTTAAATGTGAAAAATTCAAGTAGATAGTCCTTGCTGAACATATGTATTTCAAAGAGAGGTTTAATACAGAGATGACAGCACAGGCTAATGCTTTGTAGCATGTATTAATTGCAGTCATAGTAAGCTGAACATATCAGAAGGCAGAATATGGATGGAAACTGGGGAGCTGGCTTTTTTCTTGATCATAATGATTTTCTATCAGGTTAATATCAGTGGCTCACTATGCTCTAAGACTGGTAAGAAATATCGACATCAGGTTGCTATAAATCATACAAAGCTCTCTGTTAACTCACACAAGACCTTCTCCACTGGTGTGTAAATGATGAACGGATTTCCTTGTGTGTGGACTTTGAGGGTGCGTTCATATTCCACTCATACTCTTGCTAAAGTTGGACCTTCTCACTTCTATGATGTGTATAAGAATGACAGACATTCATGATGTAAATACTGGGGTTATTTGTATGGCAGTGCCTAATGCTCTGCTTCATGCTTCAGACGTATGCGGATAACATGAAAAGACTGTTCTTGTGCAGAGAAATTTATTAAATGACAATTATTAGTACTGCTGTTACATGTTCAGTGGTCTGGAGTTAGACATCTCCACAGCACAGACAAAACCAGATGGTAATGTTTCTAGTAGTTTGAAGAAATTTAGTCATTTTATAAACAATAATTCAAGAAAAATGGGCACACTACTCAATGCTCCAGAAGGGGCGGCCCAATGAGAGAAAGATTTTTTTTTTATTTCTTTTGAAGATGTAAAACACTGCTCGTGACTCAGTCCTGAAGGTATTTACTGGCAAAGCTGAAGCACATGATCCTGCTGTGATACCTGGACTGGGATAGGAATGCAGAGAAGCAAACCAGCCACCCCACATCAGCCGTTCACAAACGCATGCGGACAACATGTGTCATCCTCACTAACTTCCATGGAACTCCCTAGATTTTTCAGTGCTTGTCTGGATCATCGACAATAAAGTGTCCATGAATATCATGCCCTTTTATTCAGGTGTAGAAGAGATACGTTACTCAATCAGAGGCAAGTGTACAATCTCTGCATGAGATAACGTGAGTTGGAGGAAGTGAATAGAGCAGGTTAGAGGTCAGGATGGCAGTTCTGTGGGTAGGGTTAGAGTGCAGCAGCAGAAGTCTACTCTCATGCAGCAGACACCGAGGTGGAGGAATATGGCCTTGTTTCATTGCTGAGGTTATTTTGGGAAAATAAGTCTCACAATCCATTTAATATTCATTCTTTCTTGTTTTCTCTCTCCCTCCCTCCCCACAAGTATACGCATGTGCTCTTGAGGGCTTCTCTTCCTAACTTGCCCTAGAAAAATTTGCAGGAAATGCTGTTGCTAGCATGTAAGCAGTTGCTTAACCTATTCTTTTTGCTACTCTCAGAACTTGCCTTACAGACCATTACAGCATTAACCAGAGAGTGAGATACGTCCAGAATGACTCCAAAAGTCATTGGATTGCCACCATACCGCGAGACCTGGACAGGCTGGAGAGTTGGGCGGAGAGAAACCTTATGAAATTCAAGGGCAAGTGTAGGGTGCTGCACCTGGGGAGGAATAACCCCGTGCATTGGCACAGGTTAGGGGCTGACCTGCTGGAGAGTAGCTCTGTGGAAAGAGACCTGGGAGTCCTGGTGGACAACAGGATGACCATGAGCCAGCAATGTGCCCTTGTGGCCAAGAAGGCCAATGGCATCCTGGGGTGCACCAAGAAGAGTGTGGCCAGCAGATCAAGGGAGGTCACCCTCCCCCTCTACTCTGCCTTGGTGAGGCCACACCTCGAGTACTGTGTCCAGTTCTGGGCTCCCCCATTCAAGAAGGACAGGGAACTGCTGGAGAGGGTACAGCAAAGGACTACAAAGATGATTAGGGGACTGGACTCTTATGAAGAAAGGCTGAGGGACTTGGGTATTTTTAGTCTGGAAAAAAAACGACTGAGGGGGGATCTTATCAATGATTATAAATACTTAAAGGGTGGGTGTCAGGAGGATGGGGCCAATCTGTTTTAGTGGTGCCCGGTGACAGGACAAGAGGTAACAGGCACAAACTTGAACATAGGAAGTTCCATCTAAACATGAGGAGGAACTTCTTTACTTTGAGGATGACAGAGCACTGGAACAGGTGGAGTCTATGTCTCTGGAGACATTCAAAACCCACCTGGACGCGTTCCTGTGCAACCTGCTCTAGGTGACCCTGCTCTGGCAGGGGGGTTGGACTAGATGATCTCCAGAGGTCCCCTCCAACCACTGATTCTGTAAAAAAAAAAAACAACAAAAGAAATAAATCTAACAAAATGCAAAATTACTGAATAAGGTATTACATAGACCTTAAAGAATTAATTGACTGCTGATGCAGCGGCTTTGTCTGACACATATGTAAAAAAAAAGTTGGATCTATGACCGTGCTCTCTTAAAAAAAAGTAGTCCTGATTTTCAAGACTGGTATGCAAGATTTTCAATAATACAACTAATTAAGTCCCAGTCTCTGTGCATGTATCCCTAATATGTGAAAATAGGTTCTAGGCAGTTCTAAATCTCTTGTGAGTTTCAGTTGTTAGACACAGAAATAAAGGTATGTGCACTTTGACAGCCTTTAATATAAGATATTTCCACCATTTTCAAAAAAGGTATAGACCATTTTAATCTAGAATCAAAGAATCACTTAACTGAAGAACTGGGTGTAAAATACACCACACCACACACCCCCAAATATGGTTTTGAACTATCATGATGGATTTTTTATGCATACTTCAATAGATAAACTATGTTGTTCATTTAGATGCTAATAATCTTTCTTTCTTTTAAAAAAAAAACAAGTCAGATCTTACCCATTATGTGGCCCATGTTGATCATGCCAGTTGAAGTTTTCTGAACTCCCAACAGGGAACAATCTCTAGTTTTTCTTCTAAAACATGGTCTTTACAATTTGGGATAGAAGTGCAATACATAAGCAAAGTGTAATAAGAAAACCAGCACTGACCTGTCCTTATCTGCATTCTGAGAAAGGAATTTGGTTTTCAGGTTATTTTGTAAATATTAGATTTACTGAAACCAATTAAATAAAGCCAAATAAAGATTATGTGGACTTCCAAAACGTTTTCCATGGGTGGATTTCAACCACTGACATTGGTTGAAAAATGCAGAAAGTAAGTAAATTAGTAATTGCGAAACTGAGATTTTCAGAAACAGTTAAGTAATTTGCTGACTTGAGTGAGACTTCTGCCTGATTAAATAAGGAATTTTGGAAAGGCAGAAGATTTGCTTGCACAAGGGTGAAGTAAATAGCTGATCGAATCTGGAACAGGTTCCATTTGTTTTCATGGCAGTCTGCTTAAAAATCCTGAATTAAAGTGTATAATCCTAAAAATTGGTCTTTTGAATCAAGCTTACACTTAGAATCAGGACTGCACATAGACTGGTGACATAAATAAATGAGTTTTTCTAGTTTGTTTGAAATGAGACGATGTGCTACTGGTGCCTTGATTAATGCAAGTGCATTGTGTTCTTGAGCTGCACTTTGTTCTGGTTTGATTGGCTACATCTAGTGCACGTATTTTCTTGTATACTGTGCTGTAGACAGTAGCAATACCGAAACTACTTCTTGTCACTTTGTAATTCATATGCATTGAATTTGCCTCTTTTTGTGGAAAAAACTGTCTTCCGCAGGACCATTTGTCATGGTTTATGGACATGGTAGTAGAAGGCAGACAATATTTTGCAAAGATATAAAAAGGTTTATAGCCAAAACACTGTCCTGAATTAACATCGTATTGCTCAACTTCTGTGCCAAGGCTTTCTCTCAGGCCAAATTTGAACAATGCGATGTTAAATCAGATCCTTAAAATTCTGTAAGAAATTTGCTTTACCTCGGCTACTATTTGGAGGAAGCAGCAGACAGAAAGACGGGAATCTGAGGCAGCCACCCCTAGCAAACAGGTAAAAGGCAGTTTCGCTGAAGAAGAGGGAAGCGGATTGCACTGCCTGCAGGACACAAGGCAGAGGTCAGTGCTTTGCCTCTCTGAGTTAAATGACACAGGGCACCGTCTATTCCAGCACTCTTTTGCAGCTCAGTTTTTCTGCATACAAACAGGGGAATTACAGGTGTGCAAGCAAACCATTGTGCTTCTAGCTAAGCATTTGCAATACCCGATAAATTCAATTAATATGGTGTTACAAAGTGGTTGGTGTATGCCAGCTGCAGCTTATCAACTAATTACCATGTTAACAGACTGCTGGCAGGAAAAATGTTGCTTACCTGGCTGGCAGACAAAGGAGATAAGGGCAAATGCTAAACTTTTTGCTGGTGTTTTCTAGCGATCAGTACAGTGTGAATTTTCGTTATCTCTTGCATACCTAGTAGTAGGACCGTTGCTGCTAATTTTCGTCCATTTGCTAACACCTAATTGAAACCTCTGTGGAAACATTGGGGTTTTTTTAGGGTGTGACTAGTCATTTGACAGCCTGCAAAGTGGTAGGTGAATGCTGGCAAGTTTGAGAACTAGGTAGTCTCTAAGGATATTGCTCATAAATGGAAGCAGTGAAAATTCAAGGCAATGAGGATGCATGTACCTGAAATAGTCTAACCTTAGGCTATCTTCTTCTAACTATATAAAGACCTGGATGAAACCTTGTTCTACCGTGTTGACATGCTATTCTGGCCCATAGGTTTCAAAACCAGCACTTCTGAGGTTCAGAGCTGTGGTCTAGATTTGGGACAGTTTAAACATAATCTGGCTTAAAAGGTAGATTCTGATCTAGATACAGCACATGTTGTGAACATAACTGTAAAAAAGTTGCAGAAAAGGGATAAATGAAAGGAAAGCTGAAAGCAGCGAGAACGTGAGAATCGTATTCCAAAATAAGACAAAGCTTTATAGATATCTCAACCTTTTTCCTTGTGCTAACATCAGAGACACCAGCCTTGTTTTATAGTGTATGATGAGAGAAGCAAAGAAAAAGCAGGTGATTTTACTAATTTCAATAATTTTATCATGAGAAAAAGAACATTAATACATCAAATGTAATTTATATTGATCCTGAAGTTCATTTATCTTCTTCTTCCCATCCCCTGAGAAGCATATAAGGTCTTGGCAGTAATACGATTCAAGCTGACTAAGCGTAGATATATCTGCAAGTTGTATCGGAGCCTTTGTTTAGCGGGTGTAGTTTGGGATTTGTAGCAGTCGCGTTTCCAGTGTGTGTGCATGTATATTCTGAAAGCCTGGCCCCTTCTTTCCCAGGCACATTATCAACTTTGTCAGTAATGGACCTGACTTGATGACAGTACTTAGAGCAAATGGAATGCAGCGTGCTTTCAGCTCCAACGTTCAAGCCATATATGTAGTGTTTGTGGCACAGACGTTCATCTCTTCATATAGTAGCTGCTTAGTGAGGGAAGACAGTCAGGGAATCACCCACGGTTGCAAAGATGAATGTGGGTGTCTGCACCTCCAGCTCATTTCATGAGGAAGAATCATTCCTAGGTCTGCAGGCCAAGACGTCAGATTCCTCAGTCTTTAGAACTACGTTTTGGTGCTCCCTGGCAGAAAACTGCTTCCTAGATTAGATGGTTTGGGTTTGGGGTTTGTTTTTTTTTTTTTTAATGAGATGGTAATAGTAAAAATAGCAAGCAAAGAAACCTTGGTCCTGTGAAGCTCAGTGGCAAAGCTTTGGCTAAGTTCAGTGGGGCCCAAATGTCACTGTCACTAACACTGTAAGTCTTTGGTACAATGAAGCCAATCGTACAGTTAGCTGCCACCAAAAATGTATGTTTCCAGTGCCGCTGCCCTTTTCTTGCCATAACACTCATGTTCACCTGCAACTAACTGAACAAGAGATGCCGGTTTGGCTGTCTGAATTGGTTCCCCATGATTACAGCAGCTTAGCTCTAGCTTGAAAACATGCTATCAGTAATGTAATATTTGTGTTTTGTCTTCCTTTTGTTACCTTATTTGCAAAAGCATTTAATTTTTTTCCCATTTAGGAATACTTCAATTTAAAATCTAGACCACCCACTGACTCTGCTGATCAGTCAAAATTTCTGAAGCAAAGTAAAAAATTACCAAAGATTTCCCAGAACACACACGAAGAACGGGATAGATTACTCCTTGTAGAAAAGGAAGAAGCAGAGGTGCAAAGTTGAATGACAGTTGTAGAAGTGGGGAGAGGTAGGACAGACAGCTGAACTGGAAAAAGGAGAAAGGATCCATATTGGGAAAGTAGGACTACTAAAAGAGAAGCAATACAATTGAAATTGTTAAAATATACTAATAAAGAGAGTAAGAGCACAGAGATGAAGACTGCCAAAACCACTGAGTGATATATTGGTTTACATTTTCCATTTTGGCTAAAATTAAATTTAGTTTTGTGGAAAATGTTTTCACAAAAGCTTCTTATTAAACTGTGTGAAATATTCCCCTCAGCTCTGCAGAGCATATTAACTTATAAAAAACATTGATTTTTTATGCTTTATCAATTGGCATTTTGCTACCAACTAACCTATCTCCCTTTAGACTTATGTTGACATATAAAGACAAGTGAAACAACAACCCTCCCACCTCTCAACCACAGGAAAAAAAAAAAAGTTACTTGCAAAACCTGCAGTCCTAAGGAGTTGGTAGAATTTGTAAATGATTTCAAGTCAATCTATGGCAAATCATTGCACATGGAAATAAGCACTATATTCTGTGCAGAGACAATGCTTAGCTTCTCAGCAAAACAACATTTTAAGTTGTGGATGGTGTTCTGCTGCTAGACTATTTTTACAACTAGCTAAGTTTGTTAACGTCACTGTAGAGGTATTTTAATGCATTGTATCTTTCCTCCTGAGAACCTTCAAAATTTAAATTTATAGGAAGTAAAGAACCTGGGTTTGTGCACCAACAAGTAGAACAGTTACCTTAATAATTTTCTCTTAAGAGTGTTTGAAAGTAGGTTATTGTCTTGTTCCCTCAAACTCAGTAAGCCTCTGACAGATTTCTTAGAACAAATGCAATGGCATGAGTTCGAGATGGCAAATGTAGCTACTCTGCTCACAAGCACCATACCTCTCCACCACATCACAGTGTGTTGTGTGCGCAGGTCTCAGCTCCTGTTCTCTTTGAATCATGATGCCATTATGATCAAGGAGCGTACAGTGTGTGTTCGGCAGTGCAGCCAGTTTTGTTGTACCCCTCTCATGTGGGTTAGATCGTGGCTTTGGATATAGACTGTTCTGAGTCTGACGAAAGTTTGTCACTGAGCTATAGCAGCCACATGTGGAACCACCTCATACTCCTTCCCTCCCATGGCAGCTCAGTCATTGATGGACATCCCCTGAGGAGCCAGTTCTTGCCTCCCCTCGAGAGCCACCTGAGGCTGGGTAGGAAGGGAGCAGGCTGAGATGACCCTGTACTCAGACCAGGGTGGGTTTGAGCTTAGCCTCTTGCACAAGTTTACAGCAGATCCTCATCCTGATTTTGCAATTGAGCTGCATCTATCCCACTGGTTCAGCAGAGGAAGCACTGAGATTTGTTTTTCAGACATATTCATCGTAATGAGACGTTGAAATTGCAGTGAGCTCAGAAACCAGTTCAGCAGAATCCAACAATGCTGCAGAAAGTCGACCACAAACAGGTCTACAATGATAGCACACAGAGTGAAAATTAATATGTGTCCTGTAAATAATTGCCTTCATGCCTCATTGCAAAAGCAGTAGTTAAACATTCTTGTATTGTGAGTAATTTCCTATTCACAGTTTGTGTGAAGGTATAAATGTAAAGAAAACAGGTTTGGGGTCCCTTTGTTGGGTTTTTTGTTTTGTTTTTAAGTCTGCAAATTTCAATTCACGAACACCATGGGAGCCTGCAATTCCAATTTTCTTTTCACAGTATTAATGAAAACTGGGCACTGAAAATAGTTAGATTTTTCCCTCTAAATTTTAAACCACTTAGAAATACAGTCAAGAATAATAACTTTCTAATCCATTCTTACACAGTGTAAAACTGTGCTCAGTTGTTATTATTTCATGCAAAGTTTTTCATAAGTGGTAGAAGAGGCTTTTAAAAATCAGTCTCTTCTAAGCTGGTCTTTGAGGCAACCCAAACAGGCTGGTTGTATGCTGTTGAGAGCAAGAGTTGTGCATCAGGGAAGTTAAGAAGGGATCATTGCACCACAAGATGACATTTGTTTCCTCTCACTGTTATGGCATGGCCTGAGCATAATTACAGTCTTTATGATTTTCTCTTGTTCCTAATCAAACCATCCTCAATTTATTATAGATTGTTTCACGATTTTTGGAGATAACTTTTTATTCTTAAAAATTGGGGTCATTTTTATGACTTTTAATCCTAACATTCACCTATAAGGTATTTCTCTTCTCATTTACAATAAGAAACTTCATCCGGGATGAAGTCAGTGTCTTTTTGATGCTGCAGACACTAACTGAGAACTGCAACTGAGTAGCAGACAAGGTTACCCGTAGACATACCTCTGCTGCTGTGCTGGTTCAGCTACCAAGATGCTGGGAAGAAAACTGCGTTATGTGTTTCGCAAAGAGCAAGATTTCTGTAACCTTATAATCTTCACTTGCTCTTCATTGAGATCATTGGTTGCCCCTTGCAATAGTTCCTGTCTTGCAGGGGAAAAAAAAATCCAGGTAAATTCCCCTTGGGTACTCAAGTCTTAGTCAAGTAAAGGTCTTACTTAAATAGAAGGCAGCTGTTTCAGCAATGTTATGGATGGGGATTTGTTTATTTACAAAGATTTCAGAAGAAGTGTAGTCTGACCTTTTCCCAGTGGCCTTTTCCTCCCTGTTTCAGAATAGGACACTTGCTTTAGCATGTGCTCCATTAGCCCTTCCTACCTAAAATGCTCACAGACGAACCTACGTGCTTTGTAAAACTTTCCTCTTATTTCCTTCTCCTTCATTTGTCTTGAGAGGCCCTGTTCAGTTTAAAAGGATATTCTAATGTAAACGGAAGAAAAATAGCAAGAAGTCATTTCCCTTGCTGAACTGCTCCTTTTACAGAATTCCAAAAAAATATAACAACAGATGCTTTGAAAGTGTTTTAAGTTTAAATAACATTAATGTAGTGGTTGAATATTCCTCAGACAGATGGGATAAATGAGATAATTGTGAAAACATTCTTAAAAATAAAAGGATGCCATCAGGTGCAAGGCAGGAGTTTAGGTAACGTTGAAAAATATTCCTTACATGTTTTTTTAGGTTGCCATGTTAAAAGAATGTTTTCCTCTGAGCAAGCTGTTAAGTGTCATTTAGTAGACATTAATTGTAAAGTTGGTTGACAGCATTTGGCCCAAATGTCTGTATTTTAAAGAGAAAGAGCAGCTGTTAGTCCATCAGGTATTGACAGAGTTTATTCAGTTGCTTCTATTATTTCTCAGAAATTAATTTCCTGAAATCACATGCAGTAAGAGAAGAGTTTGTCTCATTTTCATTCACTATGGAAATACTCAGGAGTCTTTATTCTGCAACAAAGCATTGTTTCTTGTAAAACAATAAATGACACCCTGCGTGTAAAAGAATTTCCATTTTCTGCATTAGCTACAATGAAGAAACAGGATCTAAACCAATCACTGACTACTCTGGGACAGACCACATTTCTTAGTAGGGTGAGAAAAAATCTCAGAGCCTTCTGAAGCGAAACTTTAGGATCTCTTGTGTAGTCACAGAAAATACTAATTGTACCAACTCGTAAAAACTAAGAACTTTCAGAGGGAAAAAAAAATAAATATCAAAATACTATTTGACATGAATGACAGTTTTCTTGAGTCTTACTGTGGTGCCTCTGTTCTTTCAGCTGAATAAAATGTCACCTTCTTTAAGCCTATGTGGGATAACTGCCAGGAAGTGGTGTTTCAACAGTAAGAACACAAATCACCAATAAATAAATGATGAGTAATACCAAGGTGGGGAGGGAACTTAGTTCTTCTGGGGATTTGTGGCTTTTTTGCTGTGTTTTATTATTCATAGGCCAATTGTGAATGTCTGTAGCTGGTAGCTGCTTTTAATTCTGGTTGTCTCCAAACTTGTAGCTATTTTTTGACCAGTGTAGACAGTTTGAGTGGCATTACCTTTAATGTAGCATCCTTAAAATCATCATCTTCCTATTATGTCTTTACAGTGCAAAAAAAGTGACTATGGGCCACAGTACGCTTTCGTGCACCTTGAGCAAGACACTTCTTTAATACGCTTCAATAAAATGCTAGTTGTAGGCAAGGCCTGATAAGCTAACATGATGAATATATTATAAAACCAGTGTTTAATAATACTCTTAGTTAACATTTATATTTTACTGACTGCATTTTTAGCCGTTCATAATGATTTAAAATGCGGTTTCTATGAGCCAGCCCGGATGCTTAATGAGAGCGTTCTGCACTGCTCGGTGGGAAACAGCTTGGTTCACTCACTTCTCTTTTCTTGCTCCTGAGCTCAGCCAAGGCAGTCACTCCTGAGGGTACACAGCCTCTCAGGAGTTTGGAAATGCTAGTCATAGTTAGAGGAACATTGCATAGACCCAGGTCACTTCATTTTTGTCCATGACACTTGCTAAGTTCCAGAAGAAGATCCATCACAGCTATTGCCACTTAAAATGATTCTATACAAAGATCTGCCTCTCTTTCTGAAAAATGCAACAAAGAAAGGAGATCGTGGGAAATGCATAAGTATTGTGTGTACTGTGAGCATTTATTCTAGAAATTCCTCCTGGAATTCCACATTGCTGTGCAAGGGGACAAAATGTGCCAGACAGCACAATAGTTCCCATCAAGAAGACTTTACAGTCTGAAGACATAGGTCAGTTCAGTTCATATCACAACTGAAAAGACCAGAGTCTGGCTTGAGAGGTGGGTTCTTAGAAGGCTGAGCCCTTGCTCTGTGCAATTTGAGAGTTTTTTTCTGGGCATAAAGCATTTCTTGAATGAATGTCTGGTGTCGGCATCAGTGGTGAAAAGAGGAGTGGGAGAAGTGGAGTGAAAAAGTGCCCTAAAGTGTGGCCATATCCAGTGAGGGCTCTGTGAGTTAGAAAAGAGAAGGTAAGGTTGGATATCTCTCTAGAAGTAACAGGGTAAATATAATTAATTTGGAAAAAAAATATTAGAAGGAAAGGAGAAATTGAGAAACTTACTGAGGGAAGTCTAAAGGAGAGCTGAGTATACCATAGTTGTAGCCAACTTATTGGATGCTATCATTTATTATTAGGGGAATTTTGATTTTCCCTGTTTGGTAGTCTGTCTTATTATCACTGTCTTCTCAATAAGTACGATAGTGTCACTTTTTGTTCTTTACAGGAGAGAGAGAGGGAGGGAATGGCAGAGGGAGGTCCCTTCCTCCCAGATGTTCGTGTTCTGGCCTTTAAATTGTGGCATACCTGTTATTTCAGGTTATTTAGGCACTCTTTGCTTAATAACAGCATTTGGAGAAATTACACTTTTGAAGGCTAAAATGAGATTTTCCTTGCTGTCCTTTTCCTTGTTTAAAAGCCTGTTTATTCATGCTGACAGACATGGAAATGGAATGGGCTGCAAACCTAAATGTTTTCGGAGTGGTAGTTTAGGGTATGTTGATAGGCAGTCCTGACCTAGTGAGTGCATGTTTGTAGCAGGTAGATATGACTAACTCCTCAATGTGCAAACTCGATAATAACCTCTCCCTTATTTTGTTATCTACCTACAGCAAATCCTACCAGGGCAGGAGGAGGAAGGGAGTACCCTGGCTCGTCCGAGGTGATTCGTGAATCCAGCAGCACGACAGGCATGGTAGTTGGGATCGTGGCAGCAGCGGCGCTGTGTATCCTCATTCTCCTGTATGCTATGTACAAGTACAGGAATCGAGACGAAGGATCGTATCACGTAGATGAGAGTCGAAACTACATCAGTAACTCAGCACAATCCAATGGGGCTGTGATCAAGGAAAAACAGCCCAACAGCGCTAAAAGTTCCAACAAAAACAAGAAAAATAAGGATAAGGAGTACTATGTCTGATCTCAACATCTAAAAGAACGCTTGTATAGAAATAGTCTTCATTTTATCTGAGACATAATACAAACTTATTTACTTTACTTTTTATGAAGCACATTCAAAAACAAACAAACAAAAAAGACAGGGAATGCAATCAGAAAGGAAAGACTGTTTTTAAAAACAAGCATTTCATGCTCTTGTTTTTCAGAAACAGGAGCTGATAAATTCCCTAACATCCACAGTGTTTTCATTTACTCTGCCTGTCTTTATGTTGCTGGAACATTTCTGAAAGACAATGATGACACCACGCATTCATAAAGCAAGGAGTATTACTACAACATCAAGGCACAATATGAAACAAAACAAATTAAAAAAACAAAACAGGAAAAAAAAAGAAAAAAAGAAGCTACCTATGATTCTGGATTTAGCCAAAGTGCTAGCGCTTTCTTGAGAAGTAAGTTAGTCTTATTGTCAGAGAAGACTGTCATTATATGTGGTGACTCAACAAGCAAACATAAAGAGTTTGCCGTCTGGTGCAGTGAAGCAGTGATTGGAAACTTGCAGTTGAAACAAAGTGCTGGCTTTTCTGAAGACTTACGTAGAAATACTTTCAAAAAGCCCCTTTCTGGTTGTGAGGAAAATAGTACGGAGGCCTTATTTTCAAAAACAAAAACAAAAATCTGGAATATAAGGCACATTTCCACAAAAAAAAAAAAAAAGAAAAAACAAACAAGAGGGCATAGATGCAATCATTGGGAAATTTTCATGCACGCTTAATATGTTATTACATATGTTTATATAAAAACACATCTATATGTGCTTTCTGGACTGTGATAAGTGATGTTTTATAGCCTGT
Organism: Dromas ardeola; assembly: GCA_013398915.1. NCBI lineage: Eukaryota > Metazoa > Chordata > Aves > Charadriiformes > Dromadidae > Dromas > Dromas ardeola. Next base: position 703,065 of record VYZM01013914.1, on the reverse strand, counting down.
TGTATAGAAAATGCAAACTATATCTGCTCTTCAGCCATTTTTGGTAAACTCAATGTTATAAGTGTTGCTAGGTATAGAGAGTTTTATGACATCTGGAGCAACAGACATACTTCAGTTTTTTTGCAGCCATTATAAATTGTCCCAGACTTCTTCCCCTTTTTTTTTTTTTTTAATTTACAGTGTAGTGGTTATACTAAGGGGGATGTGTATGAATGTATATAAGAGTCAGCTAATTTTTTTCTTACCTGTACAGCCTCTATTCTGTTGCAATTAAGTTTTAGTAGTTTGTATGAAAGAAGTGGACTAGAAAGCAAAAATATATCTCTACTGTAATTTGTCGTCTCCCTCCTGTCCCCATCTCTTGCTCCTGATATGCATCAATGAAGTTAATCAGAATGGCCAGTTTTCCTAGAAATACACATTCATTGATTAGCTAAATATTTAGTGACTTAAACTGGCCTTCGGCTTCCAGTCAAAGCTTCACTATTGGAGAGCATGGTTTGCCTTACAGAAACCTTGTTCTTAAGAAATTATGAGAATGATGAGTTTCTTGAGAATCTTAGGAAGTATCGTATAGTGTTTATCTGGCATTCAGTTATATGAACGACAGCTACTACAGCATTGGGTGGTAAAAGATCTAAAAAGACCCATTTTAATTGTCCAGGCTGATTCTCCTGCAGAATTTACCCCTTTCTCCAAAAATGAAATAATGTTGAGGTGCACGATAGTATTTTTCAATGCTGGGCATTTTGACATATGAAAAAGTATTTTTAGCTAAGTTGATTGTGTAGTATTGCAAGACATCATAACCAGACAAATATAAGTTCATCATGTTTTAAAGTAACACATAGCTTTTCTTGCATATATAAAACATTAATGCATTTTAGTTAATCATATTAAATATAATGCTGTAATTTACATGTTAGGTTTTTTTTCCTAGTATTATTTCATTAGGTTCACAGCAATAAATCATAGCGTAACATTTTATTTACACGGAAGTTCAAAGGGAATACATTAGACAGAAAGAGGGTAGTTTAATAGAAATCAACCAAATCATTGGAAGGCCTCCTGGGCAGGATATAGATGTTCACACTTTACAGACAGGAAGGAGGAGTTTAAAATTAGCTTTAAACAGCAGGCACAAAACATTTTGTTGTGTGTTATTCACTGTAGCTGATGAAAAAGGCTGGAAACTGGTACAGCTATCTATCTGGGAGTCAGAGCACTTTAAAAATACATGTAGCTGACATGAAAACACCTCTCTCGAAGGCTGCCGACCACATTGAGGTGTTTCATGTTGCATTTGTAAAACAACTTTTAATTTTCATTAGCATTTACACATAAATGAGAGCAAGTTCACAAAATCCATCCGATGTTCATTTCTTAGATTGTTGTTCACCTGTGGCATTCATGATTTCTCCCACCTTTACAAGACAGCTGTACTCAGGGAATGGCAGGGTCAGGTACACTGGAGGTCATTGCTGGAAGCAAGAGACTTCAGCTGGAGGGGGGAAAGAAGAAGTTGAAAGCCAGGTGGTGTTCAGATTTCAGTGCTTCAAGATACGTAGAAGAACAAGAATAATATGATGACAGGAGACTGGACATGACAGAATATGGTTTGGGCAAGATGAAATGGTCTTTTCTGCTTCGTATTGATTGCATTAATGAAATAGCATGGTCCTGTCAGCTTCCAGGCAGTTTGGTAGATTAATCTTTAACTAAATCCACACATCAAGGAAAAAAAAAATCTGCTACTACTATAATAAGAAAACACAATTTTAACACTGTTTCTGAAGGTTCTCCTTTTTCCTCTTTAATTTCATAATTTAACAAAAACAAATATGGATGTATCAGAAGTGCCAGCAAGTGGATTTAAAATTCCTTTTGGTTTAAAAACAGCAGCAACAAACAAACAAACAGACATAAACCAACTACCTAACATAAAATTGGATCCTTTCTCTATAATAACCTAATTTGTTTGACTGAGATGGCTTCATTTCTATGACTGTATTGTGTTGCCTTTTTTAACAAAACACTAAATAACGTGTGAAACTTTCAACCCTAAGACATCAAAGAGAGGCCCAATGCCCCTAACCTTATAGTGCTTTCTGTGATAGATATTTACAATTTTTTTATTTGTTGCAAGGCCAATTTATTCATTATTGGAAATGCTAAGCAAGTGGAATTTACTGTTTTGTTAATAAAAATGTTTCTTAATACAAATGCTGGCTTGTTTCTTCTCTTGGTCTTAGATCTGGAGTACCTGTTCATCTTAACGCAGTGAAAAGAAATGGTAAATTGGTATGAAGTTAGAGAAATTCATGTCAGGAAAAAGTGACCTCAGAGCTCTTTGTACACTTAAGTGAAAACCTTCTACAAGTCTTGTGTTCAACTGTCCCTGTTAGAAAAGTATGAATTATATTAATGCATTGTTTGGTTTTGCATAGAGTTACTTCATTTGAAATTTTCTAGCTTTTTTTTTTTTTTTTAAATCAAGATGAACTTGATGTTCCCCTCCCCGTATGAATGAAAAAAGAATGCCCTTCCTTTTCTGCCACTTTTTTTTCTGGTTGAAAGAAGATGGCAGAAGGTAAGGTTAATGGGATGAAAAGTTAAAATGGAAAATATTTTCTCTTGTCTAGAAAATGGTTTAAAAAGTAATGGAAAGTGAATGTATTTCAGGTCATTAAAAACATTCTTAGATAATAATTACAAAATTTCAACCGGAGCTAATCCATTACATAAGTACTTTCCTATTTAGCATGGCATTTAAATTCATGGGTAACTTCAAGCAAACATCTAATCCTATTGATTTAAGCAAGTGTCTAAAGTTGCCTAAATGTATTGCTGAATGGGGATGGAGTTAAGCTTTTGGATCTAAACTCCAAACAGAATTTAAGTATGTATCTTCTTTAATCACGTCAGTAGCTGCTTTGACTTCAATGGGATTTATTCATCTGCTTAATTAGGTATAGACTGAAGTATTTTAGATAATTTAAGTTCAGGAATATCTGGAGAAAACAGCCCCTATCTTCCATTGGTATAAAACAGTTTCTAGTTAAACTTATGTTCCAAAGAGCTTTATACTGGGATTAGTACTTTTGTGTGTGTGTGTGTTTTTTTAAATAAATACTCAACATTCCATTTAGGAAAATGCTTTTTACACATTTAAAGGAGCTATAACACTAGTGATTCTTGTTCTACTACAAAAAAACCCCTCACATTTAATTATACTCTTTTTAATTCTACACTATATTTGTTTGTTATTTTTTTTTCATACATCTATACTTTGGTCTCCCTTTTTCCAAAATCCTAATGGCCCCTCAGTACCTGCATCATCCATCATCAGCTAACTGCTTTAAGTGGTGGCCTCCATAGTCAATCATCACTGTGGCCAAGTAGTTAAAAAACCTTCACAAGATGACGAAAAAAGAGAAAAAGCTAAACAACTCCCCCAAAAGCAACTTAGAACAAGAAGCACACATGTAGGCTGTAACAACAACTGAGTTTGTTAATTCCTCCAATATGACTTCTTTATAGTTCAACAAAACAGTTTTAAATTGCGTATCTAGGTATTATTTTCATACCGATTATAGAAATTTGCTTCTAAGTTCAGTACAGTCATGTTTAGAGGTGCTTGGAAACATCGTGCTGGGGTAAACCAGATTTGTCAGTGCAATTTTATTGGGAATGAAGGCTACTTGCTTTATTTTAAAGTCCCAACTTTGTTAGAGTCTGTAAGTATTTCAGCGCTAAAATGTTTCTGGCCCTCATGGGAGCAGGGAGAAACAGAGATCCACACTGCATTTAAACCAATTTGTGAACTGATAAACACTTGGGAATGATAAAATTTCTTGCCTGCCAGCCTCTGATTAGTCTGAATCGTCTATTCTTCCATTGGTTGGTCATTGCTTTCCATGAAACCAGATGTATCGCCCATGGGTTAAGCTTTGAGCTAGAAATTCTAGAAAAGAAAAAAAAGAAGTCATTCATACAGGTCTCCTCAATTTTGTGAGGAGCAGGGCCGGAACTCACCCAGTCCTTTACCCACTTACTTTGGAGGCTTCTTCCTACTCAAGGTCTTTGACAGACTTCAGCTATCAACTTTGACTTCTGGAAAACAAAGTATGGCCTCTCACCTTTCTCAGTTACTACCATACAAATATCTCCATTTGTTGTTCAGAACAAGCAGATTTCCATGTGACAGAGCTCCTCCAGTGGGGCTGAATTGTGGTAGACACTGGGGTTTTTTTAAAGAAAAAACATGGTGACATAATGGGTAGAGTTATTTCAAAGAGTGTGGGATTCTCAGTGAGTAAATTGCCTTTAGGGACAATAATTTCATGCTGGCATACACTTGAGAGGTTTAAAAATCCAGGCCAGTAATCCTCAATAACATCCTTTCAGTAAACAATAAAGACATTAGCTCGTTTGTCAGCGAGTGCAGGAACCGACAACGCGGCTATCAAAATGTGAACACATCGGTCTGGTTGCAGCAAATAACAGAGGAAAATGGAATTTGGGCAGCCAAAAATAACCGTTGGCACGTTGGCCGGACTCTTATGAGCGAGTCTGATTACAAGCCAGTAAGCATTTATCAGATGATAAATAGCGAAATACTTCTATTAGTTGTAGTTTTGGGATGCAGCAGGCTGACAAAACACAGGCACGGCCTGCGCGGCTGCATCGGCATTTTCAGGCAGCGCCCTCCAGTCGGGGGGGGGACTGGGCAGGTTTTACACAAACACCGGCTGCACACCAAGCTGATCGGCTGTTTCCAGAGAAACCTTCCTTTTCCCTTTGAAATGAACGTACATTTTCTGGGGACAGTACAGCAGGTTGCTTCGTGGGACGAATTAAGTGGCTCTCAAACCATGGTGGCAGCACAGCCGGCGCCATATGAAACAGAAACCCGACTCGGTGGCTGCAGGTCTGGGGGGTGAAACCTTTATCCCGCTCGGGAGAGCCCCAGCCTCGGGCACAGCGGCTGAACACAGTCCAGACAGGAGAGGACCGACCTCACGCTGGCGGCGGCTCCTGGGTGCAGCAGATACCTGAGTTTGGCTTTGTGCTCCCCATCCACAGCGATGGCAGCCAAGGGCAGGGTGCTGGGCGAGGTGCACAGGGAAACCCTTGTACGCCAGGATGGGCTCAGCTTGTGCTCCGGGGAAGGATAGCAAGGGCCAGGACATGAGGAAGGGCTTACAGTCCCTGGTGTTGTCACCAAAGGACTGCCCTTGCTTTCACTCCCATTAGGCCCACTCTGCCAATATGGCGGGTCAGCCCATGGTCCCTGGTCCATTTTCAAGTCCACAGCAACCAGGGGACAATGAGTAGTGTCCAGCCAGTGTGTGGTCACATGTGGCCCCTCCAGCCAATGCTTGAGACAAGGCTGTTGAGATATGACGATCTCCCTTTTTTTTTTTTTTTTTTTCATGCGCCCCCGNTTTTTTTTCCCTGAGCTCCTGCAGCTCCCACAGCTGTGGCAGGGCTGAGGCCCTCAGAGCCGTATTACCCCGGCAAGCACAGTGTGTTGGCAGCCAGTGCGACCCCCTGAGCATGGGTGGCTGTGAGGAGGGAAGGCGCAAGGGCCAAGCCCCCCGGTCCAGTGCGAGTACAGAAATGGAGGGAAATTCAGCTGTGAGGGTCTCACAACCAGGACTGGGCAGGGAAGTTGCCACAAGGCTGGTGGCTCAGCAAAGCTGAGGTGGGTTTTGGTGGGGGCAGGCTCAAGTTTTTCCTTAGCTGCCAAATCCCTCGAAGAAAAAAAGAATAGGTTTCTCAAAAGAAGGTGGTGGCACAGAGTGTTTAAGCATTTGACTAAGAGTTAGCTTAGGGTTTGTTTAGAGCTTTTCCTGCCCAGGCGTCATGTCAGCGAGGAGAAATCAGACCTCCTGTGCCTGGAGAAGGAGGCTGGGCAGCAAAAGCCACCCCAGGAGCTGCACCTCACAGGCAGCTAGATGTAACCCTAATTTTCCGGGACACCAGATCTCAAAGATTTGGACGAGAAAATTGGCTGAAGGTGAGCTCCAGCAACACACGCTGTTAACCGCAGAGAGAGGGACAGGCTTCAGCACAAGGAGATATAAAAACCTTGAGGAAGAAAATAAAAAGAGAAACAGACCCCTCAGCTCTCCTGGAAAACTCCAGCCCACCCACCACTGTCTGCTACTCGGCTTTTCAGGCTCACAGGTGGGTTTTATTCCTTGCTGATTACACGGGGAGAGGGAGCAGGCCTGTTACCTCTGCCTATCAGACACACCTGGCAGAAGGGTTGCCCCACTAGCGAGTGCAGAGCTGGCTAATTGTACAAAGATTTTTCCTCTAGATTCAGGCATTGGTGGTAACCAACACAAAGCAAGGAGTCACATCAGGGCAGAATTTAAAGGCCAGAACCACCACTTCTCCTTCTTTCTGAGTTGTTGCTGTCTTCTGTTTGATTTACAGGGGAGGCCTAAGACACAGGACACGAACATGCTCTAGTAAAAGAAAGAAGGGAAAAAAAAAAGGCAAATAGGCTTTGTCTTATGCCGTCCAGCAAACCCCTATATAGGAAGCAGAAGAATTTCAGGTAATTAATTTATTTACATCTTGGTTTGTTGGTGGATGGTGCTTGGGAAAGGCAAGCTTATGCTCAGCTTTTCTGAAGGCTAAGTTTGTTTGGGAGTTCATTTATACCAGTCTGCAGGCTCTTTTTAGGGAAGTCTTTCAAAATGCTGATAGCAGAACTAAAATTGCTATTACCTAGATCAGTTTCTCATCTATTTTAATAGCTTTGTCTAAGTAAGGATTGGAGGATTTGACTCAAAGCTAAGGCTACATCTGCACCAGAAAGTATGGCTCAGTAAGAGTAAATTCACAGGGCAAAGCAGTTGGTGCTGAGAACCTGACCTCCATGTTGTAATTCAGGATTTTCTTTGAAGCAGTTGCAGTCTGGTCCTATGGACTGAGTGCCAATTAGTAGTTAGGTGGCATTAGGTGTGTTCATGGAGCTCATATTATTTAATCTGGAAAGTGTCTGGTTCCTCCATGCAGAGTGCTCTGTGAAGTTAATTGAAATGTAGTAAGTGGCAATAGCTGGAGTTGCTTCAGAACTGTACTCCTGATCTTAAATAAAACTCTCCTATTGAAACAGCCTTTGTGCATTGCTATATGCCAATGTGTTTGTAACAATTCATTATTTATTATTTTTAATATGAAGTACCTAGACCCAAAGGACAATTGCTGCTAAACATTGAGGCCTTCCTGGTAATTTTACAGGATTTTTTTGTGTCTGTAGTTCTGGCCCTCATCTTCCTTTTTAACCACCACCTCTGTATCCTAGCATCCCCTTTACCCTTTTCTTTAAACCTAAAGAAATAATGGTTTGAAAGACTTGTTTCCTTTGAATAGGTTGAGATAAATACAGAAGTATTTTTAGATAGGCACTACACGAGGAAGCCATGTTACGAACGCTAAGATCACCAACAGTGCAATTGTTAACTTGTAGAAATAAGCTGTAAGCAAAGCTGCTGCTGCTGGAGCTCTAGATGCAGCAGGTGAACTGGAAGAAATGGCTGGGGCAGAGCTGGGTTTGGCCACTACTTGAAGAGGCAGAACCCCACTGAACAAATCTGGTCTTTGGGGAAACTCTACGTTCAGCAACACAGATCTGCTTTTAACCAAAGTTTTGACAGTCTTCTCTAACCTAGTTCTCACCAAAATCAGTTCTTTCCTGTAAGGGAATTAATCGTAATCAGTTTCCTGATTTAGTTAGTATTAAAAATATCATGAGAAACCACAAGAGATTGGGGCTACGTTTTGAGATCTTTCCTTGTATCTTCTGCAGACAGGAAAGCTGCCGTTTCCATTAAGACTGAAACTTCATTGCTGCTTTTAACTACAGAGTGATTACACTTCCCTCTAGCACACTGCATATTATTATGAACATTTCAAACAAGTAGTCTGAATAGTCATCATTAATTCTTTTAGATTTCTAAGTGTTAAGCATCAAAGACTGATGATAAAAGATTTCTAAATCTGAATTCTTGTAAATGACCATATTTGTGTTTAAGTGGCTGCTTATAAGTTTTTGCCTAAGTTCCAAAAATCACCATGATATGTCTATTTTTAGTATTACATTTTAGCAAAAGTTGATTGCTAAATATAGGCAGAAATGTTCTCTGTTAACATAAGCTTGTTCGGAAACAGTTTGATTTCAGTTGAGAACACTTCAATTTGGCAACAAGAATATGACTTTAGAAGTTTTAGACATATTAAGTGAGTTGTTGGTGTCATTTAAGCTAATTCAGAAATTTTAGAGACTTCAAATTCAAAAATAAACTTAGAATTTTTGTTGATCTGAGTCTTAATGGGAGTTACCACACATCCTGGGTGAAGGTTTCAGTGTGTATGAATAAATCTGTGGCAACAGTCTGGTGCCTGATCTCGCATGCTGCCTTTATCGAGGGCAGCTTTGCCAGACCTGCATGTGAGCATGGTCTCTGCCTGTTTTGCTGCTCTGCTCCCCACACAAAAACTTTCAGTGATTACCCATCCATGGGAACTATTACATAGGCACTGCTGTGCACCAGCAAAGTCCTGTCTCAAAAGCAGAACTTGGCATTAATATATACTCTGCTTGAGGCAAAACTCCCATTAACTGCAGCATGAGCAGGGATTTCATCCTGAGTATGTCGCACCCCAAATAAATCAGTATATTAAAAAATGCTACAGAAAGCAGATTGAGAGGAAGGATACGGCCCTGCGCAAACATCCTGAACACAGAAAAGCCAATCTAAAGAGCCTAAACCAAATCTGATTTTCTAAAATGGACAATAGGCTGGTGTGGATACATAACGTACTTTTGCAAAATCCTTAGTGGCCTTTCAGAACTCACCTTTAGTTTGGCAGACTGGTGAGATGTGAAGCTCCTGATGTTACAGCAATAAATAAAGCAGCCTAACAAAACGGGGACTGTACAAACAGGACACTTCAGTTTTCAAAATTGTTTTCAAAAATTGTGCAGATGCTATGTAATGAAAGTGGAATAAAGATCGAACAGTGAGACTTTGTGAAAATAGGACAGAACAGCAAAATGATGAAGGTCACCAGCCACAGTGGTTGCAGTCATCTGGGAAAATAAAGAGGAAAGGAAAAGGAAAGGAGACAAACAGCACTGAATATCCCTGATCAACAATGAGATTTTGCTTTTGTTGTACCCCTGTAAGGCCCTCAGTTCTGAAAAGGTTTTGGGGATGTTTGCAGAGCTGTCAGTTATGAGTGCTAGGTAGGGAGATAAGACAGCCTAGGGTTTGTAGCGGTGTGGCTGTGGCAGCCCTCAGCTCAGTGTAGGTTAGCTGCTTCAGCAGTTGACCAGCTTCTCTCACAGCTCTGTGGTGCTGCAGACATGCAGCTGTCCACACTTCAGCTGGCAAGTTCAACCTCAGCTCGATACCTCCCTGCAAGCTGCAGTGCAGACACTCAGGCCTCTTTGCCATGCTCCCCAGACAGAAGACTCCCAATAAAGCTGGGTGATGCACGATGACTGCCAAACCTGGCCTGTGGGATGTGGTGAGGGGCAGCCAGGGTCTGCTAAAGGAAGTAAGGCAGAATTCCTTTGGAAAAAATGGCAAAGCACTAGCAATTTCATTCCTGGGGGGCACATCCAGTCTCTGCTGCAGGGTGGTCCCAGGGCGCCATTTGAATTTGATTCATGAATCTTCCTTCACATGCTTATTGAACACTGTCAGCTGGAGCTTCTTCGCTGAACAGCTACGTTTCTTTCATACTCCCACTATCATCCACCAGGAATTTTTGAAATGCAGAGAAGTGCTTTTGCCACTGCATATGCTTTTCCCTTACAGGTTTTTTTATTTTTTCCTAAGGCTGGCTAAGAACAATCAAATGATATCAAATTTGAGTTAAGTCATAATCATCTTTCAAATTCTTATATGATGCCAACACTTAGGTTTCAAATAACTGAGCATTAGTATGGTAAATCATTTTCACTGGAGATTTAAAATAATCTGTGAAAATTTACAAAAAAGGCCCATTAAGAAAAACAAAACCGACAACAAACATATTAATACTGTCCTGTCAGTCCTTCTGTTGCTACAGTGGTATTCATTCTAAGCACTCAAAGTATATGAAACAGACTACAAAGCCTAAGACTTTCATTAAAATAAAAGTACTTACAACATACAAAATGTTAGTGTGAGTAGGGGGAGAGAAAGTCTCATCTTCCAAGATTTTTTGTCCTGGTTAAAAATTAGATAATTGTCTAGATTAATTTCACCAGCATATTGACATTATTGCATATGATTTTGCCATTTAGAGAGCTTTTCTTTTCCTAATATACCTATAACCATGTATGTATAAATGTGGAAAGACATCATAATTTCTGAAGGATCTACTGATTGAACTGATCTTGCTTCCTGTACTAGCATATATCTGTCTAAGCACATCCAAAACCCCCTGTGCACACAACTGTAATTGTAGGCATGCTGGTACGTTCAGTGGGAGAAAGGAAGAGGACACCCATCCTATAGTAAATACTTAAGTATTTACTTATATTTTAAGTTTGAGCTTGCACATTTCAAGAATAGAAAACTTCTTGATTATCCATTTTTCTAGTGTATGCGGTAGGAAATGAAAGTAGGAATGAAAGACGGTCTTGATGAACAAAACTGCAGTTATGAGCAAATGTTTGTATGCACACTGGACCGCCACCAAACATCAGAGCCATCACAGAGGTAGACAGTACTGTGTCGGGGTGGGCCAGGATATGTCTTCAGGTTAGCCCCTGGATATATAGCAGATGCTACTTTACAGAAGTTGGTTGGATTCCAGCCTTGCTCAGAGGCATTTTGTGTCAGCATAACTCTGTAGGCTTCATTGCGATTTTTCATGATTGCACCAACATGAAACTGAGCCCAGCAGTGTATGTTCATGTCACTGGGATTTACAGTTCAGACCTTCCTTCAAACTTGTACGATGGAGAAAGCCTGCTTTCTCATATTTTTATTCCAGAGCGAATATTAAAGTTCCATTGTTACAGCTCTACAACACAACGAGCAATAAATGTAATCAAAAGGGTCTTTTATTTTTTTTTTTTACCTTATTAGAAAAATCAGCAGTTCTGCAGCACTGATCCTTGAAGGCATGTAACACTACTTTGTTACTACAGCAACAGAAGCACTGACAGTACCCAGTTACAGATGAACTGGGTCCTTTTGCAAGATCAGACCACAACTAAAATGGTTGCGATAAACCTGCTGTATGTAAAGTTGGTGGAATTAAAAGGTAAATAGGACAACTACAATGTAGGAAAATACCTTATTTTACATAGAAGCTTCTGCGGTGCTTCACAAACTCTCAAGTCAAAACAGGTGGGAATATGTAACAAACGTTCATCAATTAACTCAGTCCTCCTAGTTTTGTTTTACACTGTTCTACAAAGGGTTGGCCTGTCTGTTGTTTGGGGACTGAGGCAGATCTCTAAGCAAGGGGTAGCAGGTAACTATTTTCACAGTAGAAAGAGCTGTGCCTAAGGGAAGGACAGGACTTTCCCAAGGGTCTTGCTGTAAAAAGATAATGTAAACTGCCTCATCTTGGATCAGCCACTTCCTGCTGAAGCAGACCTGCTCTGCTTTTTTTTTTTTCTCTGCTTCCTTTGGGGATATGTGTAAAAGACACAAGGTATATAAGAGAAAGAGGGCAATCTCACCTCTCTTTCCTCCTTGCCCTTCAGTTCTCCTCCTCACTCTATGAAAGAGCCAGGATTTCTATTCTTGCTAAGGCACCCTCAGAATAAATACTGGATTTGAGTTACTTCAAACCCTGAGCCTATATAGACACCTTAATGCAGTCCAGCTTTCAAAAGCACACGGTGGTGTGAGCTATTATGTGCTGAGCTCTTTAGAAAAGCTGACTGTAAGTTCTATTTTATTTACTAAGGCCCAGTCCATCCTAGCGTTTGTGATGCAGAAATACTTTCATAAATTGTGCCGACACATTTCCTAGCAGAGAAGCTGCTTATACTGGGCAAAATGTGCTTGTGGCGAGAGAGGTTAAAAAGAAATGAGGAATAAAATAACAAGCACAAAGCATTATATTAGTGTAACTATTTGATTTAGCCCCGGTTGCTGATACCGGGACTCTTTCTCCCCTTCTGTCTTCCTCTGTACATGATGAGAAAGGAGCGTATCCCTAGAACAATACTGCTCTGTCAAGGACAGTTTCATATTGGCTTTGCCTAAGCAAAAGCTGGATGAAAGCTAGCAGAGCAGCTATGAAGAGCTAAATTACAGAAGTACAATGCCAGTCTGTGTTGGAGTAAGGCCGTAGGATGGGATTGAGTTACAGAAGCTCATTAAACCTATTATGTATTAACTGAGACAATGTATCTACATGTGTGCATGCCCTGAGATTGCCTGAAGACTTGTGTGTCTTAGCTTGAGCAATAATGAATGAGGCTGAAGCTCCTGTATTTTGCCTTAACTTCAGGGGGAGGAAAAAAACAACCTGTGATGGAGAATGATGTCAGCTGAGGAGACAGGTGGTAACTTGTTAAGCCATCCTGACTCCTCCATGTTAAATCTTTTGCCTGCACCCCTAGCTGCAGTTAACTAGACTTTTAGGCAAATAAAGAAACAAAATGCAAACAATGTATGAGAAAAATAACTAGCTCTCCAAACACACTTAGCTAGTCAAAAACATGCCTAGAAAAAATGCTCAATTAAGAGAAAGCTCTAAATAATTCACTAACTTTTTAAAGTTTTACACTTTCTGTCATTGATTTCTCACTCTCTTGCATATTCATCATTATATGGCATATTATTGAATTACTAGCTCTTGCCAAACCGAAACAAACTAGTCAATTCTTTATGTTCTTAAGGAACAACAGAAAAACAAAAAGAGGCTGATCTTTCCATTATCTCAGTCATACAGTTCAGCCGTGATTTTTTTGTACTTTCAAACTATTGCTTGTTCTTAAAATGAATATTCAGGTGTTGAATACCTCCAGCTTTCATTCAGTTGTCAGAGTACTTACAAAGTTAAACCTTTCCATACTATGAGTCTTTAAAAAAAAAAAACAAAACCACTCAGATTCTTGAAAAGTAGAATAGGATTAATTTCACCTAAATTCACTGTATATTTAAATGTCTAGATTATTAAAGTGTAATCTAGATTCTTTTGTAGTCATCTGATAGAAATAAGACCTTTCAGAGGGTAATATATAAATCATTTTAAGTCTGCCTTGGGAAAACCTAAATTCTGCTCTCTACTGCCTCTTGAGAGAGTCTAGACAGCTCACATTACAGGGTTTTTGCTTTTTTTTTTAAGTTAAAAAAACCTACTTAATTGTGGCAAGATTTTGCATATATCCAGTATCTTCCATCTGGAAAGTCTACTATGATTAATACATAACCCAAGCTGAACTAGGAAAATCATTTGTCTCTCATTTTATTTGAGGCACAGAGGCTACTTCACCCTTTCTTGTAGATACACTAAACAATGAAATGCTAGCCCTATGAATATCCTCAACTCCCTTGCCACCCTCTGTGGCCAGAATGTAGCTGGAGGCTATTGGCTGATTCGATGGGGATCCTAAAGCCCCTCTCTGCAACCGTTCTGGTGACTCCCTCGGGTTCCCGTGTCCTAGACCCTGGCCCCTTCCCAATGCTCCTGCTCTCCACCCGTCCTTCCTCACTCATGCTCCATCACAGAGCTCTTGGTAGTGACCAAGGTGGGAGGTGCTGTTGCAGAAAGAAACCATTCGGTAGCTATGTAAAGAGTGCTTAAGCCCAGAAAAAGTGTCCATACTGGGTCATTATGTTTTGCCTGAAGGAAGGACATGGACCTGTTGGAGCGGGTCCACAGGAGACCACAAAGATGATCCGAGGGCTGGAGCACCTCTCCTATGAGGACAGGCTGAGAGAGTTGGGGTTGTTCAGTCTGGAGAAAAGAAGGCTCCGAGGAGACCTTATTGTAGCCTACCAGTATCTTAAGGGGGCCTACAAAAAAGCTGGGGAGGGACTTTTTAGGATGAGGGGCAATGGTTTTAAACTGGAGCAGGGTAGGTTTAGATTAGACATTAGGATGAAGTTCTTTACAATGAGGGTGGAGAGACACTGGAACAGGTTGCCCAGAGAGGGGGTGGAGGCCCCATCCCTGGGGACATTCAAGGCCAGGCTTGAGGAGGCTCTGAGCAACCTGATCTAGTTGAAGATGTCCCTGCTTACTGCAGGGGGGTTGGACTAGATGGCCTTTAAAGGTCCCTTCCGACCCAACACATTCTATGATTCGATGATTCTATTGCAGAGCTGGTCATCACATGCAAGTTTCCTGAGCCTTAATCTTAAATCCTATAAATCTTCCCCTTTCTATGTAGTGTGAATACATGGCAAAATACTGGTACGTATAGAACAATGGCCAGTCTTCTCTTCTGCAGAGTAGAGAGGCAGCAAAGAACTAAGTCTGTTTCTTATGCACAGGAATTGTGAATGCATAGAGGCTGTAACCCCAAGACTGGTTTAAACTGGAAAGTCCGTAAGCATTCATCAAGCAGCATCACTGGAATGCAGTGAACTGCCATTTATCTGATTACGGCAGCATATGGATTAAACATTCTGGTCTTGAACATTTCAGATGTTAGAGCTGGGGCAGAAAAAGCAGAGACAACACCACCCAATAGGATGCAGAGTGCTGGATAGCTTTTTGTATCGCCCTCTTTTCCTCCTGTTTTTAAAGCTTCTTCCCTTCTGAGCTTAAAATATTAAAGACTACAGACTCTTCTGCATAACAGTAAATCTGCAGACAGAAAACAATGTAGATATGCTTATGTCAGTTATACCTTGCTCCATTCAGTAAACTACTGTTTTAAGCATACCCATCTTAAACATATCTGCAATAAACCTTTTCAGTGTTTAGGTTGTTTTCACTTAGTTTTACACGTTCCTGGATTATAGAGAAACCTTGTGTTCTTCTGTGCTATAAATACCTTATTCAAGTCTTTGTATTATCTATTACTATTTAGCTATTAAAGAAGTAAAAAGATCTAGTGAAATTTACATTTGCAGAGTAAATAAACGTTTATTGTGCATTTCTTCCTCAAATTTTATGGGCTGCATCATGTAATTAGTACACAAGATAATTTTCCATGTCTTGATTTAAGGCGGGAAAAAAAAAAAGGAGAAAAGCTTGACAATTGCAAATAGATCTTTTCAGAGAAAGACACGAGTCATAATTTTTTCTACTACCCTTTCCAATAACAACATTGACTGTGGAGGTAAATGTGTCCAGCATTTACCAGTAGCATAATATGATTAGTAATATCCTTTAAAATTAATCCATACAAAGCAAATGGGATAAGTGAATTCCGACAGTACTGCTTGGAGGAGAAAAGTCTTAGGTCTCCCCTCCTAAATATAGACCTCACAGCTCTAATTTTGATTTTGTGTAAATTACCAGGTTGCCTTTCCAAGCTCATTCTTGTCTCTTTCAAAACCCCTAGCCTGACTGGCCATTTCAAGCTCATTTGCCATTTCTGGATCCCCCAAAACTGGAGTTATCTCTTCTGATGCCCTAGGCACCTCAGTCTCTCCTGTCCTGGTGTCCCCTCCCCTCCCATCTGCTCTTGTCTTAGTGCCCAGCCAGCACCATCCTGTTGCATTGTGCTCTTCTGAAGCTTTTAACACAGAGGAACTGCAGTGAAATGACCACGTGACAGTGCTTACCAAAGATGGCTACCCAAAGAGTCCTAGATATGCATCTTTCCTCACTACTCCAGAGAGCATATCTGATTCAGCTGATGAAACTACACAAGAACAAGTGAGCTCACTGAATTTTGAGGCCAATTTTGGCTCTGGTTCTCTCTGCAGCTTCTCATGTCTTGACTGATTGATTGATTGAGTCATCATTAACAGCCTGAACCTTTGAATGAAACCAGTGGGAGTCTTGCCACTTTTACCAGCAAGAACAGGCTGCTGCACAAGTTTCTCATATGAAAGTACAATTCACTAACATGTAAAAGGGTAAAAAAAAAAAAATAAATCCAAAAGACTGAGATCCCAGCTCGTAAGTCAATTTAATATAGAAATCTTGCACTGAGGCAACTGTTTGAGCACAGTAAAAAAAATATATATCTGTGGATGGTTTTTATTTTTGTTTTACATCCTGATTTCAGTTATTCTGACTTTATTTTTTTGCTTGATAAGGTGGGTCTGGAGGTAGGCAGGTGTGCTTTTGGTGTGCCTTGAGAACTACTGCATCCCTCCATTTTTTCCTCCTATGGTCTCTCTCCTTTCTCACCCTTCCCACCATCTCACATGGCACATTTGTCCTTGGGAGCACTGAGGATAGGACATCTTCCCAGGTAGCCATCAGCACTGTGGTTTAATTGTCAGTCCATAGGGTGTCTGTGGAGAGATGCATGGTGTGTGGCAGCAAGCACTGGGGGAGCTGTAACAGGATCACTGAAAATATAATCTGAACCTCCCACCTGTCAAAGAAAGGATCTACCATTATGTTACTGAGGCAGCCTGACCAACTTTGGTATAATTTTAACCCCTAAAATCCCAGGCTAGACTTGAACATAGCAGCAGACTTTTACAAAGGCCCTTGGGAATGCACTTGGTGTCATACGTTATACTTGAGTGAGCATCATAATTTCTTGTTCATAATATCAAGGAAAGATATAATTAGATTTATATTTATGTGCTTTTTGCAACATATGGGGTTATTTTCTGTTTATGCTATTACTGCTTTGGGACTACAAACAAAGCTGATGAACACATTATTATACCTTTATGAGGGCAAGTTATTCAATGCATGAATGCTAGTGACACTTTCAGTACTGTGCTCACGATGCTTATTCTGATCAGAATGGTTTAAATAATACATGAACTCATGCATATACATATTGCAGCTCAGCTCTTTCATTAGGAGCCTTGCTAAATTCTCTCAGCTAGTCCTCCCAAGTGCTCACATGTTTTCAGGGTGAAAGTCCTTTTATTTGTAGCAGACAGGTTGCAAAATCTTGCTGAGATATCATTTTAAATTCGTTTGTCTGTGCAACCTAGTTTAACAAGGGCAACTTGCAGTCTTTGCTTTTGCTATTCTTCCTGAGAGAAAAAAGAAGCTTATGTGAAGTGTTTTAATGTTTGAAAAAAACACATGGAAGGAAAAGTGGAAAACTGGATTTGGTAATTAAGACTTTGTGTTGGGACTGCAGTGGTCGCAGTTCAGTTCCCTAGAGTTTCTATACGACCTTGAGCAAGGCATGTTAATCTTGCAAGTCTCTGCAAAGTGGGGTAACAGTTCCTTCTTTTCTTTCCCCTGTGTCTTGGCTGCTTGGCTCAGGTACAGATTCTCTTTCAGTGTGCTTATGCAGTGCCCATCACACTATGGTTTCAAACATATCTGGGAATTTTTATACAAATCAAGTATGAGTAAGGAAAACACAAATTTATATTTCTTGTGCTCCAATTCAGGATAATAACTTTAAACAAATATGTTGAAGAACGTGTATTTATTTTTAGAGAAAGCTCCTGCTCCCAGTGTTTTTGGGCAGAAAAGCAAGATTCTGTGTTGAGAGCAGGATGGGATCTATGCATTAAATACAGCTGGCACAGAAGAATGAATCCATCTTTTGTGCCTGCTCTAGGTTCTGTGTACTTTGGAAGTGCTGCAAGAGGGTGAGGAGAAATTCTAGAGAGAGGCCTGATGTATGGCAATAGAGCAAGACTTGGAAGCGGTAAGAGACAGTGAGGAATGCATACAGAGGATCCCTACTGGGAGAAGAATTTATAGTTGATTGTGTGTCTTATTTGTAAAGAAGTGCAGGCTTATGCGGCTCTGGTTTTCAGGAGAGCACCTGCCCTCAGTGTCTGCAATGCTTCCTACACTGAACCTAAATACATGGCTTTGTATTGGAATGGCTGTAAGGATTTCTCCTTCCTTCCTGCAAACCACTGCCTGGTATTTCTGCTGAAATGAAATGAAGGTGTCTGAAAGAAACCAAACACTGCCCCCCACCCCACCCCAGCCAAACCAAATTACTTTAATGAAATACAATTTCAAATCATGGATCATATACCAGCACCTATCAGACCAGAACATTGGGGGCTGCTAATGAAGCATGAAGCTGTTCATTGCCTGGTATACATGCTTAGCTTCTTCAGTTCAAGGCAATACATGCTCCTCACTTTCAGAGATGCTGCTGTGATCTCAGAAGTCCTTCAGGGTCTGCAGCTGTACATGGGGGTCATTTACAAACAGGCAAAACAAAGCTGGGCTGTTTTTCTGCATACTGCAATAACAAGTATTGCTGCTCTTCTAAATCCACAAAGAGGACAGCACAGGGCACAACTGGGGGCTGTGTTTATGAAAGTGTCCCTGGTTCATTAGCTCTGATTGCCATCTTAGATACACCTGCATCCCCACCTAGTCCTGACACTGTCTATTAGGCCAGAGTGACCTCCCTGCTGGGCAGCAATCATTAGTCACTCTGCTCTTAAGAGAGTCAGATGGCGCTCACCTGGGCTGCTCATCAATTTCTAGAGTCTTTTCTTTTGTTCTGTGTTGTAAGCCATGCTTTTCCTTGTGAATTTGCTATTTTAAAGCTACAGTGGCTTGAGCAAAAATGGGGAGTAGTCCTGGAACTGAGGAATTTCCAATCTATTTGCTGTCACTGGTCACCCTGCTGGAAGTTGTATAAAATCTGAAGAAAAAGGTTAAAACAGATCTGTCTTGCAATTCTCTGGCAGGTCCATGAGGATTTCATGTCTTAAGAGCATCACTGGCGCTTAGACTTTCGTTAGAAAAATTCCTGTATCCCACCCCTCCTCAGGATCCTGTCACACTGATGTACCCTAGGAATAAAATTAATCCTGTAATCCCTCTGTACCAAGAAGACCGTGAAACACTGAATCTCTCAGGGCTATGCTTAATGTCCAAAATGGCCCAATATCTGGCCACTTGTAGGGCCCAGTGGGTTCAGGAGGGCTCTAGACCAGGAAATGTTCCCTTGGGTGATAAGTTTGTTTTGTTTTTTTTTAATCATGGGTGTCATCTTAGTGAGGTTCACACAATTATGTACCTGCACGTTAAAGCACAAAAGGTTTTGAAATATCAAAACCACAGTTAAATGCATTTCTCCAAAGTGTTTCCAGTAAAGGGTATTTCTGGGAACAGTAAAAGAGCTGGAGAGGAAACATGAGAACTTTGCACGGCATTGTTATGTTGAGAACAGGGAAGCGGCTCTAGCTGTGAGGATTTCAGATTATTTTTTGTTCAGGACGATCTAGCAGGGAGAAAGACAAAAACGATCAAAGGAAAAAAGGGAGGCAGTTGTTTGTAAGGAATAACTGCTGTCCTTCTTATCCTTGTTGGTTGTGGGTCTGGTTGTGCCACTATGCAAGTTGATAGCAAGGCTTGAACGACTTCATGACAAAAGACCCTAAAGGAGAGTACCTGTCTCATATCTTTTTATCTTTGTAACTAATTATAAACTGTTTGAGTTAGATGAGCACTCTGGGCTATTTTCTGCCTACCTCCTACCTTATACTCTTATCCTCCATTCTTGTATAAGTAATGTTCAGGAAGCTTGTTACAGCTGATGTAAGGTAAGAGAGGCTCTGCCATCCAGTCTGTAGTTGCCACATGTCATCCTCTCCAGGCTTTTTATGTTATAAACATTTCTTTTTAATACCTCAAAGAGAAATACTCTGGTAATTATAGCAGCAATTTCCTTCCTTAGCTTTACTGTTTCTTCTCTCCTGCGTGGATTATTTCATTTAAGCTGATATCCTGAGCAATTATAGTACAACATCATTTGAGACGTAATCACCTCTGGCTAACCTCTTCAGGATCCCTTGGATATAGATGTGTTGATGTCTAAGCATCCCAGTGAGAACATTTCAGTGAGAAAAACCGATATGAAATCTAATATTTCCCAGGAAACTTGGTCAGGAATAGAGCAGAACAAGTGCTCTCTGTTACGGAGGGGCAAGGAATACCAGAAGAAGATATTGCATTGATTTTATAGCCAGAAAGAATAACTGTGATCATCAATTCCCATTGACTGCAAAACATAAGCCAAGATTTTGGCTGCAGCCAGTGCTACTGGCTGTAATGGGCCACGTCCAAAACCCTGTGCAGTCACTGGAAAAAATGCTATTGGCTTCAGTGAGAGCTTTGGATCGGGGTCAGTGCAAACAGAAGCCCAGCAGTGCGACACAGCTGAGGGGAAATTCCTGACTTGTACCCAGCAGGGATCGTCTGCCAGTAAACGAGGAGTATCTGTGGATTCCTGGAGGCAGGACAGTGCTCTGTGACTGTCCTTGCTGGGGTAGGAAGGAAAACTCAGGGAAACTGGCCAGGGAGAAACTACTTCTCTCTACTTCCCCGCTCTGTCTGCAACCACTGCCTAGGGCTTCTCTCGGCAGCAGTTCCTGTTGCTGCTGAACACCTGCACAGTGTAACTTCTCTGTTCCCTGTTGTGGATGATACAATACAGACAGCTGGAGTCTGGTGTGCTCGTCTAACATTTTGGTAAAAAAAAAAGAAGAGCTATTTAATTCCTTGGTTTAGGAATAGCTTAATAAAAGTTGATGAGAAATTTGAAAGGTGTTCGTGTGGGTGGGTGCAGGTCATTTGACAAAAAAAAATAAACAGCAACAAATTGCTAAGTCAGGAATGTATTAGATCTATCTGACTAGTCTTGGGGAAAAATGCAAACAATCTAAAATAAAAAGAATGCTCAGAAGTGCTCCTCTGGGGCTCCTTTGGGGCTTCAAAGCGCAATAATTCAGAAATACTGCATTTTGTGACAAAATTGCAGCGTGCATTTTAGCAGTGGCAAAACTCAGCATAAATGTATAACCAATGTTTCCCACTCCTACAAAAAAAAGCAGAATCACATTGTGAAGGAGATGATATAACAGGATAATTCCCACTGGTGATGTAAAAACCTTTCTTTCCCACAGTTACGGCTGCTCTGGCGTGCATGCTCCCCAGCACAACTCTTTGCAGAAGCAGGGAAGGTGAGTAGAAGCCCACAGGATTTGGTATTTTACATAAAAAATATTCATTTTCAGACCACAGTTTAATTCCTTCCCAGGTGACTAATAACTTAAATGTCCTAATTATGGTGCAGGGTTTTATGATACACAAGCAGCTGGGTCCTGCTGCTGTCCCTGACGAACAAAGTCACCAAACCAGGCTGCTGGCTGACCCCTTCAGCAGAGGCAGCAGCCATTGCAGTGGTCACTGAGAGCTCTCACTTCTCAGAGGATCCTCCCTCTCAGTAAGAGTTACCACTCACTCGTAGGAACACATGCACTTCTTCCTCTTCTGGCCTCTTTGCTGGCTATCTGCAGCTTTGACAAGACGCGTTTACAAATGAGTTAAATAGCGTCCTCTCTCTCTCTCTCTTCCCCTCGAGTCTCCTCATAGAAAAGGGAGGGATATTTAGGAATATGTGGTAGTTGGTTTGGTTTTTTTTTTCTTTCAAGTTATGATTTTTGCTGCAACGCTGTCAAGCAAGTTGTCCAAGACAGAATTTAAAGTTTGGATTCCCATTGCTGAAAGTACCTTGAGGACACTGGACATCTGAAAACTCCCCATCCGTGGGCAGCAGCTAGGTGCCTGAACACAAGTGTCTAGCATCATTTTAAATGATGCTAGACTTCCAACTACCTCTCTTCTTCCAGGCAGAGATTTCCCTGTGTCACATCTGTCTGTCCTGTGACCCACACTTCTAGAAAGGGAAAAGACAATCAGGTGAAAGGCCCTGGCAGCCCGAAGGGATTCAGCTGCTTGAGGGGCTTTGATGGGACATGGCAAGGCAACACAGGGAGACAAGAACCAGGTCTGCACAAGCTGGTGCCGGACTGTATTGCCATAGCACACCAGCTGGGCCCATAAACCCTGCTCTGCAGTCAGCACAGCCACCCTGGCAGAGCGGCTTTTTGATGTAGCTGTTTTGTTCCTAATAACTCCATTAGTCCAGGGATAACTCTGTTATCCTTGCAGAACACTTCATTGCACCATGTAGATACCCCCTGAGGAACTGTTCTAAAGCCTTTGATAAAACAGGAGGTGAAAAACTGTGGATCGGAACTTGGAGCACAAAGCTCCAAGAAGTGGCACTGGAAAGCATGTACCGCCTCTTAGGACTCACAGGCAAGTTGAATATTTGGTCAAAACCTTTATCATGGCTGTAGCAGTAGGCTGATTTACAGCAGTAGGGAATCCAACCCTTTGCTTTTCTCACACTGCTGTAGCATTAAAGTGAGCATGTGCCAGGGAGGATGGAACAGGCCAGGATGTATATAAATCTGCTTCTTTTGTAAGCTAAGGAGAAGAATTACAGTTTATCTACAGCTACTTGTTTCCCTTGATATGCACCCTCTTGCAGCAGCCGGAGGAAAGACAGCTCCTTTTGTGCAGAAGTAGCGCCTACTGCTCTCAGGAGCAGCTTGCGAGCTCTGCATTGGTATTCGGGGGCAGGTTTACTTATGTCTGACTACTTTTGAATGAACACCAGTGTGGGATTATTAGCGGTATCCCTATTATGTTTCTAATAGTCTTGTTAACATGCAGGAAATCAATGCTAGGAAATGTTAAGAAGCGTACAGAGGAAAGTTAGTGTACTATGCTTTGATGCCCATCCAGATTTTGTCAACAATAATTGCTCTTCTCCAGGGATCACAGCTCTTTGTTTGTCCTCTGTAAGACCAAGCCAATAACTGACACTGCCTGAGCTCTTTGCCTCTTGCTCAGTTATCTGTGGGCAAAATGCCTGTGCCCCAGCAAGAGGGACCATACAATGTTGATCTCAGGAGCAGTATTACAGTATAGAAGTGAAGAATTGAAGGTCTTTAAGAAAATGATTAGAGAATCAGTGAGGAAGAAGGGCCCAGTGGGAAATGAATTAACCTCACATTTCAGAAATCTTTTCCGACTCTTTTTCGCATTGCAAGCTTCCTCTAAATCTCCTGGTCCAGTCATTTCACTTCTTCCATGCTGTTAAATGTGGATACTAGTCCTCTGCCACAAAGAAATACTGCAAGGTAGTCAGATTTTAAGGGGCTGGGAGACACTTAAGCATATTAGTGGAGTTTACTCCTCTAGTCACCATCCGGGTTCCTTTTGCCTCACTCCTTTGGGCCTTCCCCACCTTATTTTAACCTGGAAGATTCAGAAAGCCTCTGCAGCCGCTAGGAGGGTGAATTCTTCCCGCTTTATCCCTGGAGAGCCAGTCAGTGACATGTCCAACACTGTCTTGCACAAAACAGGACAGACAAGACATGCCATCTTTTTGGTGAACAGTAGAGTCCTTATGCAGGTGCATTCAGGACAGAAATATTAATTACCACTTTCCCCAGTATTCCCATGCAGAAGGCACTCATGATGCAGGTATCTGCATTTTCTGAGTATAAAAGGGACCCTGAAATACTCTGGGGCAACACTGCAATACCCCAAAGGAGTTATCCAGAGCCTCCATTGTTAGCACTAAGAGAGGAAGAACTAAGGAAAGACAAAACACAGGTAGAGGTGTAGTGAGCGCATTGCTGGGTATATTGCTCCTCTCCTAGTTTCCTCCCCCCACTGCTGTCTCATGGAACAATCACTTCATCTTTTATGCTGAAGAAAAGGAAATACGACACTGTTGATCAGCACTGCTTCTGCCATTGTAATAAAATGAAATGAGATCCAATGTACTCAGCCATTACTTGAGTGAGTTAGACTTACTGACCTTCACTGTGGCTATTAATGTGCAAAACTCTGTCTTCCAGCTGTAAAAGCTGTCTCTCATTTCTGAAGTGAGAACAAGGGAAGGAAAAAAAGACAGAAGGAAAGAATGTTACTCCTATGAACCCCCCTCTTTTTTCTGTTTTTTTTTTAACTAACAGTGAGTATTTTATCTCAGTCATAGGCGTCACCTAATTCGTTACATGTTCCCATAGGATAAAGAAAGTCTTGCTGTTTGCACATGCAGTCTTAGTGTCCAAAGAACTTATTTCAGACCCTCAAAATATCTCTGTATTTTCAGTCAGAACCAATGTTTCTCTAACAAATAATTAGTGATTTATCAGTCTGCCAGGTGGGATTTGCCCTGTGTTCACAGGGAGCAAACTGTCCTGTGGCATAAGCGTACAGCAGGATGAACAGCGCTTGGGCTGGTGGGAGAAGCTGACTGAATGGAGGAACTACTTTGCTGCCCAACATTGTCATTTTCTCAGGGAGATGTTGATGAGGCTTGCTTAGCGTTTCATGAAAATTTCATTTGCAAGGCTCCCTGACAGAAGGAGCTCTGGTGAATCTCACAGAGGTGATTTAAGGCATTACAGCCTCCTGCCACGTGCTCCCTCTGTCCGCGAGGTTTTTCATCCTTGTAGCTGCGGTAGCTGGATAAAAGAGCGGCCTGAACCTTAGCTGCTGCAGCACAGAGTCTGATGTATTATATTATACTGTCAGTGAAGGTGACATGCACAGGGAGGGAATCACACCATGATCACACCCTGACTCTGCCACAGTGCTCTGAGTCAAAGGGGAAAGGAAGGGGCTCCTCTTCCCTAAGACATATACAAAAATTGCTGCTGAGTCAGAGCAGCAAGGACAACTGAATTATTGGTTTGTCTTAATTATTATTACTTTTAACACCCTGGTGCGGTATGTGTCAAGGGAGACCTCAAAAATAAGAGAGATCACAGATCCCACAAATTCTCAATAAACTTAAAGGGTAGTATTATAATAATTTCCTCAAGACTGGGAACTCCACTTCCATTTTCAAAACCAGCTTGGGTAGCTCAGGTACCTCAGGACTCATACACATGACTCGTTGCAGACAACTGCAACTGTGCCTGCCCAGTACAAAGCAGTTTGTTTGCTGCCCAGATTAATGTATGTGAGCATGTCCATGTTTTTAAACCCAGCCTTGCTGCTGTGTGGTTTAGAAGCTCGTTAAAGCTGACTGGGTGCCTAACATCTAGCTGAAAGCCAATTGCTGAATCTGCACTGGAGTTCCTGCACAGTCTGCAGCTGTGTGGCCCAAGTTTAATACGGGTGCCCGAAGAGGACCAGCATCCTATGCAGCTGTCCCTGCTATGCAGGAGCAGCCTGCTAGGAGGGAGAGCTAAAAGCAGGAACCATTTCACGTGTCTGATCCACATCTGTCACACGACGTGTGGGCTCAGCTGGATGAACAGAGGTGACATCTTTAGGGACAGATTATAAGATTACTATATGTAGTTGTATCCCCTGGGACAGAGACATCAGAGCACCTGAGTAATAACTCCTGAGCCACTGCAGTTCACAGTGTGGTGTTTCAAGAAAATCAAAGTCACTGATAGTCTCTGATAAATCATGTGTTTGGAAGAGCCAATTGGTATCCAGTGGGGTTAATCACACCTAAATTCCCCTAAGATGGCTCTCTTGGGCACTAGTAACAGTGAAGCAGTGAGCTGTGTGGCTGGCAGTACAGGGGTGCCTGCACGTTTACCTAGCCATTGCTGTGAGAAATGTAGTTATCTCCCTAGAAGTGACGTGGAAATGTCATTTAAGCTCTCATTAGTTCCTTACAGAATTATCCTGAATGTTATGTGTCAAGTTTATAAAATCAGATTAAAAGCATCCATATTTTGCTTTGTTCCTGCTTAACTATGTTGGTAACTGCTCTGGGAAAATGGTGCAGTGTTGAATATCTTTCTGTAGTAATTACAAATGAGCATGAAAATGAGCTACAAAACAGGGAAGTGCTTTTATCCTGTTTTTGCAGAGGGAGAGCTGAAGCATTAAAGGCCAAATCTAATAAAGAATTACAGTACTGCAGCACCTACCTTGCAGTCATCTGGTGCCCATATTGTATCCAGAACACTGTTAGACACCTAGTCTCCATTTAGAGGAGCCTACCTGTATAGGACAGGCTTCCTCTAAATGGGAACCAAAATAGCCAATTTACTGAGAAAGAAGCTGCCTTAAATCAATACTCCTGGATGTCTCTGGTTTGAGCTGTGCAGCTAAGAAACACTATGAGCAAGGGTAGGTGTTCAACTGTACGCCTTGGCTACTTCACTCAGGTTTTCAAAGAGGCATTTTGGCTTTGGATCATCAGCGGTGGGTGTCCCACCGCATTCCCAGTGCTTGGTAGGGTTCCCTCAGCTCTTTTAAAATACTGGAGGAAAAGGAGTTCTGTCCCTCTTTGCAGTGCTTTAGTGGCCTGCTATGTATTCAGGAAGATCCAAGTTTAATCTCCCTTTCCCTCCCTTCCCACATAGAAACTGTTCCCTACATCAGAAATAATTTGAGAGCAAGACAAGCAGTAGGAGGGAGTTTAGCTCTGCAGTGTGCTGCCTGGGGATACAGTGTTTGGGGAATATAAACGCATTCTGAGTATGAACCAAGACACGCTTTGGTACTTCCTGATGAATGCCCTAACTACAGTAGTACGGATACAGTCTGCTTACACAGTTTCCAAAACAATTTTTTGCACAATGATGCAACTGTGACATAGCTGTGGGGATCCCCTTCTTCAATCCCTCTGGACAGAGACAGTTCAGATGCTCCTGTGAGATGGCAGACATGTCTGAATCCCCTCAGGCAGGTGCAGGAGCTGGACGTGGCTGTCCCAAGTTGTGTCCTTTAATGACTGGTTTTTTTGATGCCTGTCCAAGTTGGGTAACAAGGAGTTTGAAGTGCCTGTGTGTAAGCTTTTTCCAGACTACAGTTTTGCCTCCTTCCCTCTGTAGTTGCCGACGTTTCATTTTGAATCTGACCTTGAGTAACAGAGTCTGTGACAGAGCAAAGAACTAAACCCAGTCTCCCAAGTCTTGATGTATCTTTGAATCTGTCTTTCTCTTCGGCTGCTTTAGATGAGGCCTTAGCTTTACTCACTCCTTGCCCAAGCAAAGCTTCTCTTGATGTTTACACTCATGGCCAAATATTAATTGGAGATCTGGAGACAGAAAAACAGACGCTATTCCCCACAAGAGAAAAAAATGAAAAGCACATTTAAGTGAAATCTTTCCACAAAAGAAGTTAGATGCTTTTGTTGTTGTTTTTCTCATCTAATGCCACAAATACAACGATGCCAGCTCCTAACAGTCAGGCGCACACAATAACGGCTGCCAGTTTTACTGGCTGATAAAAGCAGGATCAACACCTCAAAAGAAAGACGTTTAGCTGGGGAAACCTCTGAAACAAAAAATTCTGCAGGACATTGCAAAACAGGTGGGCACCTGCAGCCTCATTTAGCAAGTTCACTCACCGCTGAGACAGTGCCCAGCCTAGCAAGGGGTAGGACATTCGTCGCTGTATGCACAAAATCAATGTTACGAAGGTCTTAGAGACAAATACAGCTTGAAATGATGATCCTTAGGGCTTTCCAGAAGGGGGACTGATTAAACCAGATGGGGAGTTTTTAGCCACAGCAGGCCTGATTCTCAGCTAATGTAAATCAGCTTCACTCCACAGATTATTTACAGCAGCTGGAACCTGTAGCTTCAAAGGATCAAGTTGCAGTCTCCTGAGCAATTGAGTCTGCATAGATTTTTACTAGTAAAATTAACAAGGCCGGTGTGTGTTGGGGGGAAAAATAACCGTTAATTTAACAGAAATTGCTGAGGCTTAAATAGTAATTTCTCTAGTTACAGGCTCAACAGGCTTTTCTCTTAGCTTCTTAGACCTTTTTGCTGAACCCCACAACACAATCAATATAGAAATAACACATCTGAGTGGCCTTGGATGGTAGCAAGCCATAAAAGCTTCTGGAGGCTGTTAAAATGAAAATCTTCCTTTCTAAGTGGAAGGAGTTTTTTAGGACAAGACAGCAGCTGCTTTGAAATGTCTGTGAATTCTTTTTCCTTGCAATTAGTAGCAAACAATAAAGGCCTCTCTTCTGAGCGCTGATGGTGTATCCTTGGCGTTGGCAGCTTTTGTCTTTTCTAAATGATAATAACTGTGCATGTTTTTTTCTGTTTAGTAGGGAATGTGTATCCCTGTAAAGAACACTCATTCCGCGTGCTAGCTGTAGGCATGTTGTTCCGAGAAACTGTTTCAAGTCTGGACCTCTGTAATTAGTATTTTTACTGATACATAATATAAACCTAATAGTGCTGTTATGTTGAGCTTACATGAAATTGCTAAGTAGTGAAATCTCTTACTCGCCCAGCTGCTCAGCAGTTGTCTTTCAATCCCCCATGCCCTGCAGAGCTTTGTGCTTCTACCAGGAATAAGAATTTGCTTTGTGTAAGTGAATTAGAGGGATGGAGGAAAGGAGGAAAAGTTTGTTTGGCTGCTTTCAATTATTTGTTGCTGTAAATGGTTGGGATTTTTTTTTTTAACTGTTGACTCAACTGTCAGCCTTCAGGCAGCGTTTGAATAGAAAATCTCCAGTGAATGGGCTGGTATCTCCCTTTGCTGGGGATAACAGGGCATTATATGGCAACTTTGAAAGTTGAAGCCTGTTCCAATCTCTGCCATAGACCTCGTGTAAGAGCTATCTTTTTACCTGATAACATTTTCAGCCAAAATGCTTTTCTCGCTGAGCATAGTGCCTTGACTGCTTCAAGAAGCTCAGCTTTGAGCTGCAGATGATAGGTGTTTACACGGTCCTGAGCTGGGGAACATGTGCCCGGGAACACCTGGTTATTTTCAAATGTGCTTCTTTATTTCTGGGATAGGAGGCCCTTTCAGAGGTGTTTACTAGTTGCTTTGTTCTTTGAGAATAGCTTCCATCTTCTACAGATGGTGAAGGACTCTCAGGAAGGTAAATCTAGACATTACATCTTTAAATTTATGTTGTCTATAGAGTTTTCTCTGGTGGGTTTTCTCCTTGAGGGAATTTTTGCTTTTAGAAAGTGAGATTGTTGGAACTGGAGATGACTTAAGCTGGTCTCTTGAAACACATTTCACATAAAACCAGAGAGAATCTCTAGCTTCTCCTTTAGCATTTCTTCTCCTTTAGCAGGTGAGGACAAGAAGACTTTCTGCTTCAGAAATTTGTTGCTGAAGGCTGAGTTGCAGGGTTTGCTGGGGAGCTCCTGCCATTGTGCTCCAGAGGTAATGGTAAGCATCCAGCTGGAGGAGATTCCTGCTCTTCCAGTTAGTAACGGTATACTTCTCCTAGTCCTATGCACCAAATGTGTGATTCATGTCTGAAATCATAAAACAATTTTACAGAATCACAGAATGATAGGAGTTGGAAGGGACCTCTGGAGATCATCTAGTCCAACCGCCTAGCCAGAGCAGGTTCACCTAGAGCAGGTTGCACAGGAATGCGTCCAGGCAGGTTTTGAATGTCTCCAGAGATGGAGACTTACATCTGAGGCTGTATTTTTGTGGTGTTTGGGTCATATGTTCAAGTTTTATTGCTCATCATGAGGGCTAGGGTTCTTCTGGAGGCTGAGATTTTTGTTGTCCTTTGATTCCAGGAGCTGGGGCTTTAATTAAAAGCATCAACCAGTTAGGGACTCACAGTAAAAGCATGAGGTTGCCACCTTGGACTTAAGGGAGAATGGGGTTTTTCAGAGCGTATAAAGGCTACAAAGTTCACTTGTTCAATTTGAGCAGGGTTGGGTTGTTTTGTTGTTTTGGGTTTTTTTCCAACTAGAATCTCATCTAGGAAACCTAAGGGAAGCAGGGAAGTAGAAATGATTTGGAGATGGTCTGAAAACAAAATGTGTGAAGACGTACATCCATTTTAAGCATTTAGATGAAGATAGGAAATGTATTCAGCTGATGTGTCTGAGTGAAAAACTTCTTAAGGACAGAACAAGGCATAAAGTACCGCAATTTGCAAAGAAGGTAGCACAACACCGAAGGAAATGATGTGTTTCTCGACAAATTAGATTCCCATTCATGAGGATGCATGTTACAAAACAATCACAGAGCAGAGCTGGGGATACGGTAGATCTTCTGTCATTTGAAATATTTGTATCAAAAGTGGGCATCTTTTTAAAAGGTATGTTCCAGCTCAAACAGAGCTTGAGGCAAAGATTACGTATGAAATTCTTAGTGCTGCACTACACAGGAGGTCAGACTTCGTGCTTATTTTATTCTTTTGGTCCCAACATCTGCTAGTCTGTTTCTGTGCACTTGCAATGTTACGTGCACCGGATTTTCCTATCTCCTTGGGTAAACTTATCCAAGGGAGGGGACTTAAGTTTACTCTACTCACAGCCAGTGAACTGTTTCTAGGTTTTAGTGAAAACTCTTCCATCAAAATGTGTCTCATCTGCACGAGACACAGACACTGCAGAGGTGTGAATGGCGTACACAAGAGAAGACAAAATTAAGGTTGCTTGAGTGACTTTAAATATACATTTCTTTGTAAATAGCTGTGATGTGGCATTCTGTTTGTGTTTGGTTGTTTTTTTTTCTTTTTTACTATAATCTGAAGTTTCAAATCCCAGGATTTTTTAAGGGTTTTGGAGAAAAATCCAGTATTGTCTTAAGGTTTTTCCCTTCAGCACTAAACAGCTGTTTAAAGCCTACCTCTAGCTTAATGAAATTGGTTTTGTCTAGGAATTTTCTGTAGGCCTTGTCGACTAACCTTTCTTCTGCAGCACCAGCACAATTTAGCATAGAGTTGGGGAAAGGGACCACTCCATTCTTCCAGGTTTCCACAGTGACCTGCCAACCTCGTGAGTGGGGCAAATTCACCTGTCGACTATGCAGGTGCCACCCCTGCTAAACACAAATCTGGTTTTGAGCTTGCTCTGCAGTTCAGACAGAAACATACCTCCAGAGCTGATAAACCGCTTCTAGTGGAGACAAAGCAGAGCTGTTGACTAGGGGTGAAGACAGCGTTCAAAATCAATTCTGGCTGGCAAAGCGTAGTGCACGTGCTGTTTTCCAGTGACCGAGGCAGTGCTAGCAGGCTCCATAGCCTCTGTAAAAGCGATCACAGTGGAGACAGCAGAGTCCAGAGGGAGCAGAAGTGCTCTTCTTGAGTCCTCACCCTAGGGGACAGATGCAATTGCTGGCTCTTCTAGCCATGAAGATAAATCATAAAACAAAGGAGAAAAGGTTTGGTGGTTGTTTTGTTTTTTTTTTTTTTTTTTCCCCCAGGATAGCTGAGTGTCTTGCTCATCAGTATGCTGTATGAGATGTACTTTCTCTTATAAAAATGTGCCTGTTTCACTGTTCATTTATTATAAGAAATAACAGCGCTCACATGCCAGTTTTCTTCTATTTGAACCTAATTTCATGAATCCCTGCAGAATGCTAAATATACCTATTCAATTTGCACTTAGGAAGTATATTGCTGCATTTATAAATACTCTAGTCTTTTCTCCATAATAGTACAGATATTCTACTTCTGGAATTAAAATTCATTATATTCTTTTATGTTTTACAAAACTTTGAACCTTCTCCCTGCTTTCGATTTCTGCCTTTTTTTCTGTTTTAGTGGTAAGCCACTATCTGGACTTATTCTCAAGGGAACCATCGTGAAGGATGTTTAGCTACAGTGCAAATACCTATATGATTTTTTTTTTCCTTAGGTGCCACATAATTCTTGAGCAGGCTTCATAAATCCACCAAATGGCTGTTGCTCTTCTATCTGATGGCTCATCAGCTTGTCATTTTAGAAAATCCAAAAGAGAAAGACTAGTTACTTAGGCAGGTTTGGAAGCATGTAAGGAGAAGTGAGGGCAAAGTTCTTCCTTGGGGGATGTCAGGTAAAGGTGCAAAAAGGGATTTTTAAGCCCTTAAATGGCAGCTGTTTGTTCTAGCTTGGTTTTTTTCTTTCCCATTCAGCAGCAGCTTTTATCACACGGATTTCAGTATTCCAGGTAGTTCATTAAATCTTCCCATGAAAGGAAAACAAAGGTCTTGCCACATCATGTGAGTCTAATATGCCACATTACACAAAGGAATCGTACTCACACCTTTTATTTTTGTTTTTCCGCCTTTTCTGCGTGTTAGGATCTGGTTCTGTTCTCGTGGTGTAATACAAGAATTGCTACTGAGGTGGAGAGTAAGTGTAATAAATTAAACCCAGATCTGCATAAGGTACCACTGACAATTTTTACTTTGTCCTATACTAAAAATCAGATGCACAATCATTGAAGTATTGCAAACTTGTTGTCTATTTATTCAAGACTCCTGATATTGAATTGCATTGATGGAACTGAAAGCCTACTCAGAACAAATCAACTGCTATGCTGGAAACTTTTGCTTTTTATTGCATGTCCTGCAACATTGGTGTTTTCCTTATATTCTCAGCTCAGCTGAGAGTCAGGTGATTTAAAACCATTTTTCTGAACATATAAATATATGTGCTTGTGTGTATATTTGATTACTTGCTTTTCCATACTGGTGGAGAGAGTTATGAAAATATTATTTACTTCCTGAAGTCTTAGAAATGAGATGGCAAACAAAAATTCAAATGTATTTATTTTTTCAAAAAAGAAAGATTTCCTTTAGATATATCTCATGATTATTTTTTTTCAGTTGTGTACCTTGTTAATATCCAGGGTTAGAAATAGTTAGGCTGCATATTGTTTCCAATTACATCTGTCCTATACACAACAATCTGTTACGCTGGCTTTTGATCTAGAGCAATATAACTGAGAGGAAAATTCTCCCTTCAAATGGACTTCATTTTCTCAGACCCTGGCAGCATTTAAAAGTGATCTCCACCATCTCACTTTCCTTTATATTCAGTTCAATTTGAGGTGTTTATTTTCATCCACCCCTTTGTATTATTTATTGCTCCCTTGAACAAAGCAATGCATATTTCTTTCTCAGCAGAGGAACAAGTTGGGCTTGTTTCCAAGGTATTTTTGGAGAGAAGCAAGCCATGGCTGCTTGCAGCAGTACAGAAGAAGAGACCCTCAGCTGCACCCTTATCAGGATAGGTTGGTGGTTATTAACTCAAGGTGTATCAGTGACCTGCTTAATTAAGAAATTCGAAAGGGAGAAAAAACAGGCCTGTGCTTCATTCGTTCTGTGATTTCATCCAATCAACAGCTTAGAAATGAACCCAATGTTGTCCAAAAAATGGCTTGAAGTTACTATGAATGCAGACAGGAATTGCTATGAATAATGTGTTCACTGGACAGATATTGTTATGGGGAAGAAAAGGACTAGCATAATGGGAAGGAATAAAGGTAGTAACCTGCAGGTAATTACTTGCTATCTACAACTTATTTCAAGTACAGAAAAGAGTCTATTTTTAGTCCACATGGAGTGCTTTGTTTAGTAATTTAACCATCAGCCTTTTGATGTACATTGTATGCCTCTAGCAAGAAATTCTAGCATCCTATTTGCCTCCTTTGTTAACATAACAGCATATCAGGTTGAATGCTTCAGGAGTGTTTCTGAAATAACTGCTAAATCTTTTTCTTGGACAGGCTGCTGTAACACCTCTCTATTTAGTGTGTAATACCCACTTTGAGTAGTTGCTACAAGTCTCATTATTTTATAAGCCTTCACTGGCTATGTATGGCATTGCTTTAAGTAGGTGATGTTTCAGTAGTCCTTCCTAATCAGCTTTTTTTTTCCTCTGTTGCATATAGCCTCTCTGTATAGTATATAAATATAGATTATCACAGTTTGGGTTTTGTGATGTGGTTTTTTTTTTTTTTTTTCTTATCTGAAGCACACAGCAGAAACAGAGGTGTCTGGAGAGCTAAAAAAAGATTAGAGTTATGGAAAAGACTTCCATAAGCAGACAGACAGAGAAGATTAATACTGCTTAATGTTGAGACACAAGGCCATGCTATAGCTACACTGAATAATCAGTGTTACAGGGAAGACAAATTGTGTGCATTTTGCTTCTCTCTAAGTAAAAGCAAAAGGATTTAATGCAACTGTCAAATTACAACGTAATATATGTAAAAATGCAAGGCAACACCTTTACAAAGAACGTGAATCTGGGAAACTCATCGCTGCAAAGCTGCAATGACTCTCTGTCCTGCACTCTTTTACACCATGCTGCGGGCCTCGTTCATTAAAAGCTGATGTTGACACATGCTTGCAGGGCCAGTGGGAATGGAGTGAGTGCTGCAGCAGGGGTGCTGCTGGGTGAGCAGTGAAATGGACTTGCTTTTCGTGGAAGATGGTCTGTAGTAAATGCCTGGGTGGCTGGCCTGTTGAAGTACCTGCAGGTGGGTGCCCAAGGACTGCCCATGTCTACAAACAAGTCATGCACATTCATATCTTCATGAATTGCCATTGCTTTGAAGAGCTCCAAGGCGTGCAGCCCCATCCATGCTGAAGCATAGCGCACCCCACCACATTGCTTAGTGCCCCAGCAGCCACGTGCCAAGTGATCAAGGATGTTGTTCCCAAAATCAAACTGATCCATCCTCAGCACCTAACCAGCTGTTTGGCATCACAGCCCTGGCAGTGCCTATCGCCCGGTTCACCCCAACATGAGGAGGTTGTTTCCCAGCCACTTGAGAAAAACACCTGCAGCCCAGCTCGTTCCTGCAGAAGGCACCAGCTGTGTCCAGAGGGCACATTTGCACTAGCCACCACAGCAGTGACCTGAAGGACAGGCAGGTTTTGAAGCGCTGTTGATTGGCTGTTTCCAGAGGCAGGGGCTCTGGTATAGGTGTATGCGATCTGCAGTGACGTGGTGGATATATCGTTTTGATAATTCTTCAGGAAATGGTAGAATCAGACATGAAGAAGCCACTGATGCCCCTTCAGTATCAGACTCGTAGTGGTGTGACAGCCTGGCTCCACTGGAATTGCTTTCATGCATGTCCTCTGTCAGGGAAGAGCCAAGCTCCAAATTACCCGGGGACAGCCATGTTCCTGTTGCTGAAAATCCTTTGATCCAAATCACCTCCCTGGTTCTGGATGGGTGAGTTAAATTTCTTTTTAGAGATCTGGTGGCAAATGGACTTACTTCAGGCTTTGTTTTACGCTGCTGCAGTGTGGTCTGTCTGGGCTATCCCTCTAGGTTTTTGCGTGGTGAGATGGAAAAAATATACTTCTCCTCACATTCTGTTCTCCATCGCTTTCCAGGATTTATATGCTGTAGTGGGGGTGCCATGTTATGTGGAGTTCACACTGCATTGAAGAATATTGAATGTAGAAGCCTACAGAGACTTAGCTTTGGTCATGAGGGGGAGGAATTAAAATGGCATGCAATCTGTGAGTTTTTCTTTCTCACCATTATCTAAATTAACAGTTTACTGTTTTCTTTGAGTCTCTTCTATTATAGGCTTAAGTGCTTAATCTAAAGCTTAAGGGCCCTATGAACAAATTGAGAAAAGTCTGTAAGGAAATACAGCTCTGGTTTCTTGAAATGGGCAGTATTTAAAGGACCAAACACACAGATCTCCCAACCTGCAATTTTCTGTCACAGGGAGGGTGAGTGACCTGACACATGTGGGTCTGTGCTGCCAGCACGCCTGGTGAATTTGAAGGTGGGAAGCTTGCTGGGGAGAGGTAGCTCTGGTTGGCAAGCCTCGTGGTCTTGGGAGGTGTGGGGAAAAAGGCAACCCTTGGATGATGGGGAGCTAACAAAACCAATGGCTGCACTAGGCTTAGTTGAGGTGGCTTTGCCAGTCATGCTTGTACAGCTTCCCAGCGTTGTTAAATCCCTTGTTAAATCCAGAGGGGTAACCTCACCCCTCTCCAGAGCTGTACATACTCTGCACCATAAGTGCTCACCTGCAGGGACCCTACAAATCCTGCTTTGCTGCTAGTGGAGAGGTATCACACCTCTTTGGTAGGGACTGTGGACAGCCAGAGGACACAGGAGCACCAACTCAGGGGCATTAGCTAGTTAAGAAACCTTGCATTAATTTTTTCCTAGCAGAGCTCAAGATAACTCGTATCAATAGCTTCCAAGAAGGTTTTTAAAAATTTCTTTTATTCTTTTGTGTTGCTGGCTACTGGTCTTGATGAATAAGTGTATCGTTTTGTTTATTTCAACATTATCAGCTGTTTACTGGTTTTGTTAAGGTGCATGAAGAGTTCTGGACTTGGTCAGTCATTAATTATAATTTATTTTAATTACTGCTTGAATCCCTGAGGAAATTAAATACAAACCACGTGCAGTTTAGCTACAGAGCTGGCCTGCAAATATGCAGAGACTGAGGATGATAAAACTGTGGGCTTATGCTTCCTTCCTCTTGTTAGGCTTCTTCTAGCTGAGCTCAATATATTCAGGCACCAAACACAGTCTCAGGGAATGTATTAATGGCAGGATGGAGAGAATGTGCTTCTGGAGCATCATTGAGCATGTTGGTGGCACTCATTTTCCCAATTTTTCCATGCAGGTACTAAAATAACCTTGGGCCCTGGAGCTGTTACGGCTAAAGAAGCTGCCCCAGGTTCAGCAAGCTATGGAGGTGGACCAAGGGTGTGCTTCTGAGTCATCTCTGTGAGTCACTCAAGCCAGCCCTGCTGGCAGCTCCACTGCTTTAGACCTGTGCTCCATGTGGTACACAGTCTGTTTTGTACTCTTTGAGATGACAAATATTTGTTAACTGGCAGCATAGGATAATTGTTTATGGCGTCGTGAAAAGCATCAGAGAACAACTCTTTACTAGACGGTAGCAAACTATCATTAGAGGAAGCTGATAGAGACAAGAAGCAATGCTGTTGTTAATATCCATCAAAGGCAGATCCTTGAGTGACTCAATGGCATGAGCAAATTCCCCCAAATGAGAGGTCCAGCTTCTCTGGAAATGGCGCTCCAGGACTGTAAACAAGGGAGGAGATTTGCATGGCTGGAGACGTTTATTCTTGATGTAGTAAGGCTATGATACCAACGCTATTGCCTGGTTGATGGGATTTCATTGGACAGGGTTGGTTGAAAGAAATCTTTTTCTCATAAAATTTGACATTATGTCTTAGCTTCTTTTTCATGTGGAAATTGGCTAGAGCTTCAATCTTTCTTGTTTGTTTGTTTTCAGTTGAAGCTTTGGAAAAAAAGCTATGCTTTCTAAAATGTCACACAATCCTCCCTCAGAAAGTATTCTCTTCAGATGATACTGTACTTCAATTTTTCAAATGTATGTTGGCCTGAAATTTTCTTTCATTTAACATTTTAAATTAGCTACACGTAATAAGGCATTTTTAGTTCTGAAAGAAAATGTCTGTGAAAGTAGTGAAAGTACTTGGTATAAAATAATCATTCTACAGTTAACCTGAGCTTTTCTGTAGCAAACAAACTTCTAAAGTTTGAAGTGATGATGTCCCACATACTGCAACTCTGACAACTGAAAGGTTAACAAAAGGTGGTTCAATGGTTTTTGGAACAAAATTATATTTAAGAGTACCCTTAGACCCGTCACTGAAAAAGGAATGGAGTTGGAACAAGGAACAAAGGGAGCTCTTGTGAAAAGAACATAGACACCTGTTGCCCTGCCCACTCTCATCTTCTCAACTTCTGGTGTTATCATAAAAGGGAAGCATCTCAGATAACAGGTCACTATGGCCAGCAGCTGAACTCTGACACCACAATTGTAGTTGGGTCAATCTAGGAAGAAAAAAAAAAAAAAAAAGAAATAAAAAGAAACTTTTTTTAATGTTTTTGCTGTGGGACCTGAAATCCAGCACTGAAAGTGTGAGAAGGAGAGTGTGCTAATCTACTTTATCAAGTTTTACCAGCTGTATGAAGGGACAAGTACAAGAGGAGAAGCATTGCTTAGGAAAAATGATCAGGAATTGTACCACTTATTACAGAAGGGCAGTGCGATAGATGCTGTGCATACAAAACAGCTGCACATGATACTCGGGAAGAGCTATCCAAAGAAGAGTTCATTCATTCTTGCTCAGGGGTTAAGCTGGGTAAAAAATATTTCACTAACTGTCTGGATGCAGTCCTAGTAATGTGCTCTAGGCAATCCTGCTTTAGCAGGGGAGTTGGACTAGATGATGTCTAGAGGTCCCTTCCAACTCTGAAATTCCGTGATTCCGTGAACTGTATGTTCTGTTGTGAAAGTCCCCCATTTTTGAAGTGGCATGAATACTGGATTTATGAGGCCTGACTTTCGGAAAGAACATGCTCACTTGGAGCCGTTGGGGTCCGCTGCTTTGATGGAGGATGCTTTGCTCACTGGACTACATTCAGAGGTGGCACTTCTAGCAGTGCATGTTGCAGAAATGGACCTGGTTTCTTTTGGAGATTAGGAGAGGATTGGGTGACTCTGCACCAGCACCCTGAGGTCACTCATATGACTTAATCATCCTACCCACCAGGTACTCTCACCCATGCACCTATTTTCCGTGGACCAGGAGCCCCACCTGAGTCCAGCCCTTTATGTCATGTTGCTGGGACAGTCAGGGAACTAGCTGCCAGTCTGGATGCTTTGGGATGGTGCCAAGGGTGGTGAAGGCACTGCCCCATGCTGGGGTCTCCTTGGCTCCCCCCTAGTCCTGCTGCTCCCTGAGTCTCTGTTTTCATGACATCTTGTAAAGCTGCATTTCTACCATGAATTAATGAGCAGACGCTCTTCATCTGTACTTCAGAGGAGCCATAGGCAGTTGAAAGACTTTAAAATCTGGCTTTCTCTCCTTTTCGTTCTTTTGCACACAAGATGTATAAAGAAACATATCTGGATGCCTCAGCAACAGGTAAGTTTAGAATAGATGTTAGAAGTTCATAACTTTTAGAGGAATAAGGTTCTCTACCAGTCTTCTCTTTCCCAAAACTTACCTAGTGTTAAGGGATGATTTATGAAAATTTATTAAAAGGAATATACAATATGATGATGTGGCAGCGAGGGGCTGAATCTCAAAAGATTTTCTCCAGTTATGTTTCTGTAAGTCTCAGGATCTTTGTGATGGAGATTCTAGAGAAACGTTTCTCTGGAAGGTGCTTGTCTTTACTGGGCACTTCTGATTTTTGAGCCTTCTTCCATTGCATTAAGCCCATTATTGTAAGGCTTATAGCACCCTCCTCTTCTGATAGTTTGTCTGTCTTCCAGGTGCTTTCCTCCAGCAAAAAGGGAGCTGCCTGCGGTGCCTACATAGAGGCCAACTGTGCCAGAGTTGCACAGGAGTCTGTTTTGTCCCAGGGGTTTTTACTGCTTCTGGAGCTCAAAGTACCCTCTCAACCGGCAGAACTGGGATTCCTCACAACTGAAAACACGTGCTTATCCAGGTTTCGATTTAGCTTCCCAGTGAGCCAGCATTTCCTTCAAGCCCTGGAAGGACTTAAAGCTTCACATTTCTGACATCTTTATGTATGAAAGAGCTATTTTTTGGGCAGTTTTAATGGTTTTCTATGATTCCCTCTGAGCTCTCTATAGCTGGTAATTACACACCTGCTTTTGCAGGCAATAGAAATATGTAAGAGCTTCAATATATATATTTTTTAAATGTTTTAAACTTCCATCAACAAGTTGTGTGGGTTTTTTGTTATTTTGCAGGAGTTTTTGGTAGCATGTCTCCTCCACAAAATATGCAATGGGGAAGATGTTGAAGTAAAAACATTTTTGGCATTTTGTTTAAGTAATCTGCAAAATGCACCTCTAGACATCCCAGCTTTTTTCTATCATAACTTTACCACAGGAATGTCTTGGTTTCATTGTATTGGGCTCGCATGCATTAATGAGGGCTGTTGTGGTCCTTGTCTCCCAGGGAAATGTGCAAAACTTTTCCAGATAGCACACCAGTGAGGGGAAAATAAGAAGGCCAGAAGGGAGTGGCTTTGAATAAGATCTTGTTACACAGATGTATGCATACTTAATATAAAAGAAAGGGGAGCCTTTTCTGTATTTGCCTTCCCCATCCTGCAACAGTAGTGTAGATATGTAGACACTTGTGAGTGGTGTTTCTTTGGTTCTGGGCCTCTCCTTAAAATATCCCTCCCCCCGCACTGTACCTGTGTGGTCTGTTCAGAGCAGCTTAGCTGCAAGATTATGAATCAAGAGCAGAGAAGAAACTATTGCTGCTTTTTTTTTTTTTTTTTTTTTTAAATCTGTAGATCATTCGCTCTGTCCTGCTCTAGTTTCCAAAGTGATTTTGGGGAGAATGTAAGGCGCGTGAGAAAGAAGGATGAAAAACCTCACTGGGAATATATGAGGCTACTTTGAGCAGAGCCTGTACTGTACATTGTGGCACTATACTCAGCACTGGTGATGCCGCACCTCGAATACTGCGTTCAGTTGTGGGACCCTCACTACAAGAAAGGCATTGAGATGCTGGTGCTGGAGTGAATCCAGAAAAGGGCAACAAAGCTGGTGAGGGGTCTGGAGAACAAGTCTTATGAGGAGTGGCTGAGGGAACTGTGATAGTTTAGTCTAGAGAAAAAGGAGCTGAGGGGAGACCTTGTCGCTCTCTACAACTACCTGAAAGGAGGTTGTAGCAAGGTGAGGCTTGGTTTCTCCTCCCAAATAACAAGCGATAGGATGAGAGGAAATGGCCTCAAGTTGTGCCAGGGGAGGTTTAGGGTGGATATTAGGAAAATATTTATTCACCAAAAGGGTTATCAAGCATTGTAACAGGCTGCCCAGGAAAGTGGTGGAATCGTCATCCCCGGAGGTATTTAAAAGATGGGTAGATGTGGTGCTGAGGGACATGGTTGAGTGGTGGTTTTTGGCAGCATTACGTTAACGGTTAGACTCGATGATCTTAAAGGTCCCTTCCAACCTAGACAATTCTATGATTCTATTATATACCATACCATGCATGAGCAAGGTTAGGCAGGGCATCCCTTAATACTTGGCGTTTGGCAGGGTTAGTCCTCTCAGGAATAGTAGCAATGTTAAATTACAATACAGAGGATAGCCAGTATATGCCTCTGGGTACACCGCAGCAATACTGTGTTTGCACTCTATGATATTTAATTTTTTAGACTGTAATAAAAGCTAATTTTGTTTCAACAGCTGAAGGATCTGTGGCCATTTTTCCTCATGATGTTATTAAAGAAAAGAATATAGCCACTACAAAGGTATTTTCACATTTATTGCCAAATTTAATTGACTCAAGTAGTACGTGCAAGATGAATTGTCACTGGTTGTCTTGCCCAATTTTTTTCCCCAGTATGATGGCTTTTTGTACCTGTCCTTAGGAGATGCAGCTCCAAGGCTGACAAGGATAACGCAAAAGACCTGGAAGTCAAATAAAAAGCAGAAGTGACTGGCAGGAAGAGAAGCCGGTAAGTACTGCAATAAAAGTGCTATTTAACCTGATGGCTAATACAAAAAGATTATTTCTACAGCAACTAGTGGAACAATATATTTAGCAATTAAATTAATCCAAACAAATAGGGATTTTAACCCCATTGTCCTGGCTAAATTCCAGCATAGGTAATTACATTCTGACTACCTGCTTTCCCTCTGGAGTTTCTGCTGGGTAAGTTACGACTTACACCACGCATGCGTGTGTTGGGCTCGTTATGAACAGTTGTGTAGCATGTCAGCATCTGGTAAATCCTAGCTGGTAAAAAAAAAAAGAAAAAAGAGATGAATGCATTTTGGTAAAGGTAAGGAGCAACTCTTCTGTCATGTTTACCATGTTAGTAGAATTTGTAGATGCAGCAAACACGAGGACTGGCATGTTAAAGCGATGGCCATAATATAAACAGGTAGGCAGTGGTTAGAAATACACAAACAGACTGACAGACAAGCTGGATTAGCACTTTCTTTACTCCCCAGCCTTCCTGCGTTAGACTTCCCTGTGCTTCCTTCTGAAGCTGAACCTTTCTCTTTATGTCAAAGCCAGCTTGAAGCGGCTGCCTTTATTTTTAATCATGTCAGTTCATCCTCCTGGTTCACAGAGTAGCTACATAATCAGGTGCACAGGTGGAACGCAGAGGTAGCACTGGGGAGAGGAAAGGGACTGGGTAAACCAGATTTGAGATAAAGCATCCCCTCCCAGTGGTACCTGTGCTACTCCAGCCCTTTGGGAGATTCAGATGAGGCTGGCACATTTCTAAAGCCCGTCTGGGGAAATGCAATGAAATACTGAATTCGGATCTAGCTTACATCTCCTACTGTATCTGACACAAAACAGTCTCTGACTGTGGCTTTAATGCCATTTTGGAGGGCCAGGAATATCACAGTAATTTAATTCACTTTGTTGATTGTAAGCTCATTTGGAAAGGATCTTCCCTGCAAAGCTGAAATGTGAAAGCATGAGTCAAGGGTCATGTACTGCGTTCTCCATGAATTTTCCTTTTCTTTTCCTGTTCCATTTCAGAAAATACAGCACACTTTGTGAGCTGACAAGATGATTAAGCTGTAGCTAGCACACAGTGAGCAGGTCAGGGAGTCCTTTTGCCCCTCTACTTTTTGATGGAGCTGAAGAGAAGGCTCATCTTTCCAAACATGAGGCACTAAGAATCCATTCAGATCAGTCACATGTGAGATACGAGTGGGTAAACACACTGGTGTTTGGATGCAGAGACACCAGGGAAATTCAGAACCACCAGCGTTTTAATTGTGGTTTTGGGACAGCTTTGCCAAAACACACACAGCCTGTTGTCATAACCTGGTCTTGGGAACTGTCTCTTCATGGTGCTACTTGTAGAAAGGGAGGACATATTCAGCTTCTGTTAAGAGCTGTGGTTACCTGGAGATGGGGCACATGCATACCACCTCACAGGAAGCATCTGAGGGCAGTCAGCTCATTGTTACGTGCAGTAGAACGAATTAACAGGAATAACGAGGTCTCAGGCAAAGAAGTGGTTCCTTTCACCTAGACAAATGTTTTAGCAGCTGTGCAAAACACTTAAGGTCCTTGGGTGAACGAATTAATAGAAATGAACATTGACAAGCAGATTGTAATGAGAATTGCTTTTGATCACAAAGATCTTTCGGTGATTAAATAAAAAAATTTTAAAATTGGTTTTATTTATTTATCAAAGGAAAAACATTTTCAGCAGGAAAACCAGAAAACAAATGTATCAGCTTTAAGCTCTTCTTAACAAGTTTAATTTACTTCTACTAAAATGATTCAGCCATCACCGTTTCTCTACAATAGATATTTTGTTGGGGAAACTAATTTGAACGTGCATGATAGATGAACTGCATTGAAAATTCCAATTTTTATCAGCTCTCACCCTTGATCTTAATTAACTCCACATCTGTTTCCATAGAAACTAACAGCACAATCAATAAAATACTACAGCTAGCTGCTTGTATTGAAGAAGTATACAGAAAAAAATTATTTTCTGTTATTTACTTCCGACCAGTTTGTGGACACAGCAACAAGTGTATTGTGTTGCCCTCAGAGGCATTGCTAGGCTTGATCAAGGGCTTGATCCCTGCTAGAGACAAGTACATCATATAGTGAAATTCCTCCTGCTGCACATGTTGGGTGAATAAGATGTAAAGTAAGGGTGGTACCTTTCTTCTCATTGATTGACAGCAGTTCTGATGGGGACAATGAAAGGAACCACTTCTAACTTTTTTCCATACAGAGAGGAGTCAGATCAATATCCAGTATCTGTTCCATGGGAGAAACTCCTGTGGCATATCTTCTATCCACAGGAAAAGGTTAAGGCAAAATGAAGGAGTACAGCTGCAGTGTCCTTGGGAACACATTTGGGTAATGTCCTCCAGCTGCCTGAGTACCTGCACACCAGTGCTTGCAACACTCCCTTTTGTGCAACCTTATCTGCGAGTGCGTAGATCCAGTGCTGAACTGTTTGAGGGGTATAAAATCAAAAGCAATAAATCCTTGGCATCTGACTCCTACAGCAATGCTTTGTAAGCCAAGTGCGTTGCTATGCCACGTAATTTTCAGCCTTCAGGGTAGTGCACTTAGAAGGCTATTAGTGGGCACTCTGATGTACCTTGCTGTTGTTCAAGCCTAAGGTTGCAGGAATGTAGTTTAGCCTAAGTTTATTGTTAATCAGTGGTTATGCAGTATGTCCTTGATTTTTTAAAAACAATGTCTTGGAAAAGAGTTATGTAGAAAGGAGCCATGCTCTGTTGGGATCAGAAGGACTGATGAGGCTTGGCATCTTCTCATGGTGGAATTCAGGATAGGGCGGACACAGGAACATTATCACATCACTTAGTGACATATGATCTGAAATATATTGGCGTGGGCTTGGAGAGTGAATAACAATTTTTACAGTTCAAAGACACTTTTACATGACATGCGCTCATTTTGTCAAGGCCCCGGCTCCTCAGTTTGGACCAGCACCCAGGAGAGATAAGTGCTCACCC
Source organism: Dromas ardeola (assembly GCA_013398915.1). Classification (NCBI taxonomy): domain Eukaryota; kingdom Metazoa; phylum Chordata; class Aves; order Charadriiformes; family Dromadidae; genus Dromas; species Dromas ardeola. The sequence goes on along the minus strand of VYZM01013914.1, from coordinate 658,987 downwards.
TAGCTGGCTTATGCAGGTCTTGGTGTGCAGCTACTATACATAGCATTTCCACCTCCTGCTCAGCCTTCTGCATGGCTTCGGGCAGCTGTGGGGACACATGTCTCCAAACTCATTAGGATCCCATCAACTCCACCGTGCCATGTGTATTTTATCCATCTTTTATGTAAAGCATACATATTTAATATAAAACATAATCACCTGTTGGTATATTTTACACATTTTTAATGCATTGAAATACTCTATGTTAGGAAATACATAGTGCCTCCCTAGACAGAAAGAACTTTTTACTGCTTAGGGAGTTAACAATTGGCTTAGTCAAGCACAAGAGGGGAGTGCACCCAACCTGTCAGACATATGGATGTTTCCAAAGAGGTGAGACTAGTTAGTAGTCTAATAAGAAATATCAAATTATTCTATGAAGAAGGGTAGGGAAATGAGAATGAAGCTCAGAAACTCAATGAATCATCAAGGAAGCTTCCTTGTAGGAGTGTGAAAACCAGCCTGTTTTCCCAGATCAAGAGTTGTTTCTAGGAATGTAACTCGGAGGTAAAGCATTGGTAAAGAACTGGAGCCTCTGCTAGAAGTCTGAGAAAGTCTAATAACCCCAAAAGCTGGAAGTGCAAGGGACTTTTTTTTCCAGACAAGTCATTTTAACCTGGTTTGAGTTCTGAGGGGTTTCAAGGTTATTAGTATCAAGATACCCAATTTCTGTTAGAGGA
>VYZM01013914.1:530364-657945 GCA_013398915.1 Dromas ardeola | reverse complement strand
AAAACAAAAAAACCACAAACAACCCCAACAAAACCCAAAAACCTGAAAACAAACAAAAAACTCAACAAAACCAACCCCAGACAAATAAACAAACAAACGAACCACTTGGCTACAGGCTCTGTGCTGTGTTGTCCTGGATGCTAGCGACAGTGTCCTGCAGCTTGCTATATATGGTCACAACCATCTGGGTCTTCCACAGTAGTGATGCAAAGTGTTATGTTATTGTTAAACATTGTGATCCTATTACTATTAATAGATGGGGCAGGGGACTTAGGACCACAGTTGCAGTGGCAACAGAGGGTGCAGACAGATTTTAGGGTGCATATTGTAATTGCCCTGAGAGTACCCGCACCTAACGCCCTTGGTAATGCATACATTTAGAAATTCAGCTATACGGTGGTACTGGTAGTTTGTCCGTTGCTAACAAGAGCTAGCTTGTTTTTTCAAGAGCTGTGAGGTGACTGTATGGTTGGAATATGCATTTGAGAGGGGATGTGATAAATTGCCCGGAAAATTAGTTTTTTCTGCTTTATATATTTTCCCTTAAAGAATTCCCCTGGGTGTTTTTATTTAAGCAAATGAAAACTTAAAGGCATTTGTATATGTTCATGTTTCTGTGACTGCACATATCTAGTTGTTTGGGTTTCTTTTTCCCCTGTCATGGAGATAGACACACACACAAAAAGTTTATGTGTGTGCATTCAGGTGTCTGTATTACAGGTAGGGCTGATGACAGTTTCTATAATGAAAGTTACCAAACGCTTCCCATTACAAGAAACTGAAAATAGGATGTTATAGCCCTCCAAAACGTGAATTTTGAGGGCAGGTTTTTCTATAACAGGCCCATCTAAATTATTCAAATTATTATTCAACAAGAATGTTTGGTTGGTTTACAACTGAAACATGACAAAACAAGGTTTCCTTGTCTTAAAAAAATTGAGTGAGTCATCAGAAGGCTCTAGTATTCCCACTTTCAGAGTGAGGCTTTGAAATCTGAATGGAGCAGGGAGTTTCTGTTAGGGATGCCCCTGTTGTGTCTACAGAAAAAAAAAACAAACAAACAACAAAACAAAACAGTTCCACTGTCAGCCAAACTATAAGCCTTTGAAAATATCTGATTTGCTGGAGTTCAACGAAGTTCATAAGTTTGACAACAAAGTCTTCCAAAGCTTCTGCTTGGATGGGGCATGGTTTAATACAGGCCTGAAACAGCCTGCGTGCTAATCACATATAATGTCAAACTTGAGAGCTACCAACAAAAGGAAGGATTTTATTTTCCCTCTCCAAGAAGAGAAGCCCCTGCTGGGCATCAATACCAGAAATATGAGCCCTTCACAGAATGAGAGCTGGAATTTGCTGAGGAGACAGGCATACACTGGTGACAACGTGAAATGAGGCAAAAGAGCAAAAGCTAGAAGTGTAAAAGTGGTAGAGGAAAGGAGGAAAAAAAACCACCCACCCTGAAAGGTGAGGAAAGGAGGTGGGGACTGCTGGGCAAAATGAGCAAGAAGAAAATAGATAGGGGGAGGGATAAAGTTTATGTGAAGAAATAGATGAAATTTCCATTTCTCTAGTCCAGCCAGTTTTGTAATTAAATTAATGGAGCAAGGGATAGGGAAAAATGGTGAAAAGCAGCTAAGGTACGAAGGGTGGGATTGGTAGAAGCATTTGAAAGAGGAATACAGAGGTGGCGTTGAGACTGGCTGAGGAATCAGCAAGACCATTTCAGACTGGGAACTGGCGTGAGACAGGTAGATGAAGCTGGGGAAAAGGAAACAGACGAGGTGAAGAGCTGTCAGAGTAGAAGCCAGACCAGTTTGAGAAATGACGCAATGAACAAGAGAAAAAAATGTGACTCTAATAGAAGGTCCTATCATTTATTGATCACTGATTTTTGTTTGTCACAAACAAGGCATCCAGCATTAGTATTTTTTCCCCTTATTCTAATTTCTTTGTATTGGTTTCCCTTCTGTAAACTGGGGATGGTTCTGTCTCCTCACCTCCCAAAACTGTTGGGAAGATAAATTGCGTAATGTTTGTGAAGCACTCACATACACTACTGATGAGCACCACAGAAACACCAGGAGGAAATTAATAATTCTGTCTTCAGAACCACATTTGTAAATGTGCAGTAAATAAGGCCCGGAGCAATACATTGAACAACAAGCAGAAGACAAAATATTAAATTGCTGGTCATTAAGTGAGCACAGTCCACGAAAGGAGGCAGGAAAAATGCTGTGGGAAAAATACACTTGTATCATCAAAGGTTACATCATAATTCACAGACAAAAGGGAATCTGAGCTGAGGCAGCACTTGCAATCTTAATTCTTTCCTTTCCTAACCCTAAGACAGTTTGTCTTTATGACCTTAATAATGTTCTTTTAGTGTTTTTGTGTTTGTGAAGCTGTAGATATGTAGCACAAAATGTTATCTCATGATGCTTGAAAAGCACAAGAAAGCAATATGGTTTAAAGAACAGATTTCTGTTCAAGTAGCACAAAACCAATTCTACTATTAGAATGGGATTTGAGATATGTAATTGCATGTTATCTGGCATGGGTATACTTATGACTATAATATAAATGTCCTGATCTCACTTTTCACGCCCATCCAAGCTTCTCAAGCACAATATTCTATTGTAAATTTAAAAGCAGCTCTAACATGCTAGGAGGAATAAGGCAGGTGTATTCATGCTGATCAGGATGTTTTTTCCTATGAAGTTGTATTTTGTTTATAAGTAAACATGGAGTTGAAATGTCCCCTTCTTTAGAAGTAGTATTTGCAGTTCTACAGGTATTGACTTAATCGCACTACATTAGCTAGCTGGCTGAGCTGGATTGCTCTGAATAAGGATATGAAATGTGTACCTAGTGTTCTAATTAAAGCCGAAGGCCATTCATCTCTCTAATTGCAACAATGCCCTCCAGGATAATTTCATCCCAAATGTACCGTTCTTCTTTTGCCCGAACAAGTGACTTAAAAACCATCTGGAGCCTTGCCAAGCATGAAGAGAAAAATTTCCTGTCTGTGATATCACACCAGAAAACACTGCAGGATAAAAAATTGAAGAGGTCAAGCAAAGTGGTGAGATTTTTCTATCAGGCTTCTGGAAGTGCTGACATTTAATGCCTGAACATTAGTGGTCATATCATCTAGTTTTTCCCACAAATTAGTAGGAGTCATCTGTTAATAAGTAAAGATTTTCTAAAATGCTCTGTAACTTTTAGGGGTGCCAAGCTTTTTCTTCTTGAGGGAAAAAAGGCAAGTGAATTAGGCCTGGGAGCAGGATGTGCAATCAGAGGAAAGCTGCTGAGTGCAGTCAGTGGAGCTCTCTGAGCATATATGACCAGCTTTAGGAAACGGGTTCCTTTGTGAACCAGCCAGCTCAGTGAGCAGGATTCACAGGATTATTTGGACTGGGTTTTACAGACCCAGCATACTCTCCAGACTTAGAATTTATTTGCACTCTGTAGGACATAATCTGAAAATCATAAAAGGAAAAGAGTATGTTTCTCGAGTCTTTGCAGGTTGACTTCATCACTGTCGACATTTTACATGTCCAATTGATTCATTTTAGCCCTAGGTAACATGCAATAGATTTTCACTGCTGAAGATTAAGAACTAACACTAAATATCCCTTACTTGGCCTAAGGACATACACTAAGAGGATTCTTTGTTTTTCAATGGGCAAGAATCACCCCATTAACTACAACATTTATTTCATGTGTTCTCTGGAGTGAGAATTTTCCTTCTGTGGTCTACCAAGGTATTAGAAACGGTGAGCATAAAATTAGAAAGGAGATTACTAGAACTAAAGAGCTATAAAACCTCAGTAAAGGAAACTACGTGTTTGTAGAATGTGAAGCTGATGTTTCTCTGTCATGTATTTTTTGCCTTAACTGGTCATGCACTGCTGCACCAACATGTGAAAGAACTGATCTGAGGCACAAATCCTTAAAGAGTGGTAACATCTCCCACTGATTTCACTGAGAATTGGAAAATTATCACCCTTTGGACAATGAGGTTTTTTATTGATTGCACCTAGCTTTTAAAAAAGAAAAAAGAAAAAAACCCAAACACTGAAAACGCCAGAAAGCAACCACAGTATTTTTCATGCAATTTAGTGTGCTTTTATTAAAAGAAAAAAGAAGCTTTAGTCCACCTGAATTCTGGCATTTCAAGGATTTTTTCTGTGATAAGTCCCAAATGGATCACACACTAGCAGCCAGATTCTCTCTCTTTTAGAAATCAGTTTGTGCTTCATAATACCATATGACATGACAGACGGGACCAGGCATAAATGAATACAAACCTAGGTACATCTTCATGAGATCCCCTCTCCCTCTCCTCTCCCTTTTTCATTTTTTAAGAGCTGAAGCTTGAAAAGCAGTTTTCAAACCAGATTTTCTTTTGCTGGAACACATTGAAAATCAATTGTTTCCATTGAGCGACCCTGTGCACACCAAGAATATGATTTGTTGCTGCTGAGACATGGAGATTCGATGACTCCAGAAATTATTGATAAGTGTAGGGGCTGAATTTCATGCTGCTTCTGGATTACGGTGTGTCCCGGTACCCTGGGAGATACAGCTGGTGCGCTTCAAGTGTTCTTAGGCACCTATGTGCAGGGCGGCATCTTGCTATCTATTAGAAGTGGCAAAGGTCTTGCAGTAATGGTCGTAACTCATAATTTTATAATGTAAATAAGGAAATGGTGGAATGATGGAGTGGGAGGTCCTGCACAAACCTGTAATCACTGACGATCCCTGGGGGAGACAAAAAGGAAAATGCTTGCAAAAGCAAGCTAGAAACAGGGAAAAAAAATAACTTTCTCAGTGTCCTAGTGAAGGTTTCATCTTGGATTTCAGAGTTTCTCTGGTATATCTTGCCCTGGACACTTGGCCAGGAAGCAGATGTTTCTTCTGGTGGGACAGGTTCTTCTTCCACTCTGGTATGACCTGGGACCACGCGGTTAAAATTGATAGCATTACGCTCTCATCAATTTGAGAGCTATTTTTAAGCTGATTGTGCAAGATACATATTTCTGTGTCTAGTTTATATGCCTGAGTAGTCCTATTAAGATCAGTCAATCTACTTAGACACTTAAAATTAGGCTCAAAATTAGTACTTTGCTGAACCACGTCTTAAGTGAAGTGAATAAAACCACCATTTGGCTTCACAGCTGCTGATTTTTCAAAGCCTCGGTCAGGAAAAAGTAGATCAGTAATGCTTGTCTTGTTTTACTCTGCAGCGAACAATAAGCTATAACAAAAATCTTAATGGTTACTGTATAATTGTGAACCAGATATAAGGTCCAGGTTTCAGTCAATGATACTCTTTGTCCTGTGAAGTACAAAGTGAAGTTTGATAGTGAAATAGTGAAACTTTTTGCCTTTGAGCAAACTTCAAGTAAACTGAAGTATCTTTTTCTTTTAATAGTATCTACGACCTGTCTAGAAAGGTACATATGAGCCTGGAAAAAGACAAGATGGAAAAACATGCCATTCATTATAACTACAATAGCTTTTCTTAAGACACTGTTTCAGAGCTCTCATTTGCTCAGACAGATGGAGAAAAAACTTCAACCCAAAGCAGTGGCAACATCACTGCATGAGTCAACCACATGAGGACAGGTGGAACCAGAGGGTGGTTTACAGCTGCCACACAACACTCTCGTCGTCTCTGCTGGTGCCATCTCTGTCCCATTCCTCAGTAAATGCATTGCTGCCACTATTTCCACCACGATGCCTGAGAAAGCATTTTGTTCATAAATTCTTGATGAAATGGTCTCTTTTTTTTTTTTGCTGGTGATTTTCTCTTGACTTATTTTGCCATCATGTTCCCTTTCAGATAAGGGGAAAAGAAGTTAGTTTGTCCTTGCCTCATCCCTACCACAAAAGAACTGGTCTGATGCCATTCCTAGAGCATGCACTCGCAGTTCCCTTGAGTTCAAGAATAACAATTAAATACCATGTATCATTTCGGCTGGAGAGTTAATGTGTTTGTAATTTCCATTTTCTCTACTAAAATACAAGAAGATAACTGTGTTCTTTCCTTTGTGGTCTTGTATGATCTACTGCTCTGCAGGGACAGAGGTCACTTGTGTGTGAGAAAGAGCGCAAGCAATTGCTTATTGATGTAATGGAAGGAAATGAAGACAACGTAAAGGGCAAGTAAATGACAGCATCTTCCTGACAGATATGCAGAACCTCTCCTGCTTTTTCTGAGGTACTTGCAAATGTTGCCAGTTACTTGCCCTAAGGTGAGTCTGAAAATGCACTACTAGAGTGAAAGTTTAAAATATGAGTAATTAAGCAAGTCCTTATCACTGTTCTCATTTTATCTCTCTTGTGTTTCAGTGGTGTTTGTTTCCTTTCCACAAAGACGACAACAGCTCTGAATGCTGATAAAACAAAGCTTGGCAGAATCCCAAGCGAGATATCTTGTTCTGGGACGACGCTCAGCCTGAGCTTCTCACTTATCTTGCAGGTATGCCATGATTTTTCATAGGCTGGACGGGCCACCTCTGCTAGTAAAGACAATTGGGATTTTTAGTTGTGGTTATGCCTGTGTTTGGATACCAATATTAAATACATTTAAGAGGGCTTTTGTGGGCAGACATGAGCTCATTCTGCCTGTGCTCCAAGGCAAAGTATTGGTCTGCTACTGTAGGAGAAGAGTTTATTAGCTCAGGCTGGTGCCATATTAACTGTGGCTACAAGGTCTTCACTTGGTGTGAAGTACAAAGCAGATAAATTCACCTGCGGCACAGGCATAACCTTAAGTGTGCAAATTCAGATCCTTCAATATGACAGACTTAGGGACTATGGATCATCTCCACCTTTGTCTTGTCCCGTTTCCAACCTGGGATACCTGTGTATTACTAGTCCCTGAATGGTAGTGCCTTCTGAAAAGGGATCTTCCCCCCTCAGTTAGAGGGCAGCCTTAGCCCGAAGTGCTCTTGAGTTCAGCCCAACATTTTCAAATACAGAAGGTACTAGAGACACTTCGAGAGCAATTTCTGATTTTCTCAAATTGACTTATTGTTTATAATGATTTGTCAAATTAGTTTTGGTTACCTATTTTTAATGGTTTATCGCACAGCTGAGCAAATTAATCTTTGTTCATATGCAGGGCATTGCAGTGTGTATTTTATAGAATTTTCAAGGGAATAATAATAAGTAGCTAACAGGTAGTGCCTTCTCACCCACTAATATAATAAAATTCCCCTGGGACCTGATAGTTGTAATGTATTATTGTATAGCACCTTATTGTTCTATACTTAGAGGGGAAAAAAAAAAAAAAGAAAAAATAATAAGATGCCCATAGCCTAGTTCATGAGTCTATATCTAAATAAACCAGGGACTTGTGGGGTTGAGAAAGATTAGGCCTTACAGAAAAAGATCTGGAAGGCCTTGCAAGAATTTTGGCAGAGCAAGAAATTAAATCCAAGCATCCCATGTCTAGTCTAGTACATTTTTGATAAGACGAATCCTGAATCATTTTATATTGCTATAGCTTATATTGCACTGTTTGCAGTATGTTTCTGCACATGACCTGACATATGCTTTCCTCTACAACTTGTATGTAAATCAGAATGTTCAGATTCTAGATCCCTTACACCTTTCAGACCCATCTTCAGATATTCAGCTTGATAAATTTGTATTTTGACTTTTCTGCAAGTGTTCTCCAGGAAAGCATGTCCCTCTGAGGCATCCTGACAATGACTGAATCATGCTCGGTTTCACATTGCTCTGAATCATTTGTAAACCACCTCACAAGTCATTGTTTATTTTAAAAAGTTATTAAAAAAAAACAAACCCCCAACAAAAAACCAACAACCTAAACCAGTTCTGTCAATCAGAGGCTATATCCAATAATACAAAACTGAAGCACTGGCCAAACTGTTTGTATGTGATAATTGGGAGCTAAACCCACACGTTTTTGTTTTCTTCTCATACATTTGTTACATGCACGAGTCTCTGTCTAATAGGTTGCTTTAGAATCAATATTTACAATAAAAGCTCATTCATGTATTGTTTTCTAGTCCTTGACGAGATGACAGAAACATTTAAAATAAAACAATAAGGAATGCAAAGTGTCAGGATGACTTTTTCAATCAATAAGGTTTCTTGGTATAATGCATTCATGCTTTGGGACACACTATTTTTACAAATAAGCATTTGTCTGATATCCAGATAGCATAACTCCACTTCTGTTTACCAGCAAACTTGTGGAACGTTTCTATTCCCCCAAAATATATTAAAAAAAGAGACTTTCAACCAGGCCTGGACACCTGTAACCTGGGGCATTCAATGCATTATATGAGCTTGCAAACTCAAGGCAGTTTATTGCAGTATTTATTTTGGCTGATACTTAAACAATGCCTGACGTTGTCCCTTCTGATGGCTATAGCAATATGCTAAGATATCAAAGAAAGGGTGTGGTGTAAGAACTGGAGCAGACCAGAGCAGAATACACAGTTCCAATATGGCAGTCACGATTTGTCTCCAGAATGCACAAATGACTTTAAAGACTCGATTAACATTATCTGTGTGCATCCTATATGCAAAATACAACGATTAGAAACGTAACAAAACATAAAGACTGAAACCTTCTTTCTTGTTGGATATTAAACTGGACTCTCACTACTTGGAAAATCTCTGTGCTCTAAATAGCACACCGTATCCATGGCAATGTGCAGTTCAGTTTTTAACTTTTCAACACGTAAAAATGGTAATTTATTTGTTTTAAGGACTCCCGCAGTTGTCATAGTTATGAAAGCCTCAGGATCGGGCACTTTCCAGGAGCGCTGGAGCTGTCAGGTTAAAGACTGGGTTAACTGCCAGGAAGTGCCCAACCTGAAGGTCATTATTGCCTAATTATATTATTATTTCATGTCAGCTCAGCTTGTGAAGTGGCACTCAAAGCGTTAGGCAGTCAGCACACTCAGAGCACTCAAAGAAATTTTGTTTCTTTTGTTCTTGATGTTAAGGACTTTGTAAATGAATGCAGCCTGTGATGAAGTAGAAGCATAATAAATCCTGTGCCCAGAGCATCTGACTTTCACAGCTACTACAGTTACAAGCTTTTTTTTTTTTTTTTTTTTAAATTTGTGATAAGGGTACACATTGTCATCTCCTTGAGGAAGCAAGGCAATAAGTTTATATTTTCGGCATTCTTTCTGTATTGTTTAATCCTTTGATGGCTTTCTGCTGTAAAAATCGTTGGCCTTGAGACTGTCAGAGCCCTGCCTGGAGAAGTGCTAAACATTTTGGTTTCAATCCAACAGAGCACTCAGGCAGATGTTCAGCTTCAAGTATGCAGGTAATTTTTACTGAAGACTAGAAAAAAAATACATTGTCCTAATCTCAGAGTGATTTTCTTGACTAACACTGGAGCATTCGGTATCTGTGGAATTTAACCTATGGATAAGCAATTCCTAAATTTTGATCTCAGAAAAGAGCTTCAGAGAAATTCATCTTTGCTTGATATTTTGAATAGTAATGGGGTTGTCACCCTTTACAGATAAATAATTTCATACAACAGAAATTAGGGTACTGCCATGATGTTTTAGGAGCAAAGGAAGTGGGAATGTTTATTGCAAATTCAGATAAGGTTAGGACTAGTCTTAAAGGTGTACAAATTGTGTGTAAGAGGGTTAGTTCATTCACACTAAAATGAACTGCATCAACCCAACCCTTCTTACAGTCTCCTCAATTGGAGTGGGCTAATGCCGATTAATATGTCTAGGCCACAATAGTAAATGTATTCAAACTAAGTGCAAAGAGCTCAGCCTGTCTTCATAGGAGACATGCTTAATTGTCTCCCTGAATCCCACATAAATCCTTGGATAGGGCAGGACCATGGCTTATTTTCAAAATGTGATCAAAAGGTTTGTAGATTATGTTAAGTTACAAAGAATAGTTAAGGGGGGTATTAAACCGAGAGGGGAAAATGCTTGTTTTATCACTGGTTCCTATAACGTGCTTGGCTTTTCTGTGTGGGGATTCTCTGACTGTGATTCACAGACCAGCACAAGGAACACTGAGGTTGGGAAAGGATTGGTAATAGTGTTGCCTATTGGTACCAACAGCACCAACCATCGTGAAACAGATTACGGAGTGAGCACTGCAGAATAAGTCACGTCTGTGGAGTTCAGTGATTCCCCATCCATTGCCATCACACTATGCGGGTTTCTTTTACTCTCCCTTAGGCATTCAGTCTTCAAAAGCCAGGAACATACATCTTTGGGAGATAAAGTTACAACAGAATTTTGAATAAACTGAACCTGGTAATGCTTCTAGCTCAGCTAAGAGAATGACGTGGTGGTCTTGGAATATGATATACTCTGAAGGCTGGTGCTGGGGGAAACGAAGATGCAGAATTAGAAGAGTTCTGATGATGGAGAAACAGATTCAAAATGCTTACTCATCTTCAAATGTTCATGTGGGACAACAGGGATATATACGAGCTGCAAAGAAAAGTACCTCCCAGTGAGTATGTTTACTTTTATTTTTATAATGTCTCATTGGAGTACTAATCCGGAAACTTTTGGACTTGGAGGGAGAATTGTCATCATAACTGAGCAAAACAAGAGTTCAGGTTTATTCCAATACTTATTCATAATGCCGATCCCAATATGGTAACGACAGAGTTTATGGTAGGACTCATAATTCAATCTTGCATCTTACTGTTTGTATATAAGAAAAGAAACGCATTTGTCTTAAGCAGACATACACCATAAAACCTTCTCATAACGCTGGAAGGGGAATTTGCAGTCCATTATCCTTCTAAATAAAGGAACAGCTGTCCAAAGCCACTACATTTCTCAGATCCTTTTTTACAAAATTTATAGAGAAAGACCATAAAAATCTTAGAATAAAATAACTGACCATGGATTCTCTGGAAATGCTGGTATTTTTTCTCTACTAATTTGTTTGGGTTTTTAAACTATGTTGTTGTCACTAAGTTCTCTTGACACCAGATGTCATGACTAATATTTTCCTTATTTTTTCAGCTTGTTCTATTAGAGAAAGGACCTAGAGAAACTGGGAGCATGCCTTTCTATTCCCAAAGATTATCTTTTTCACTTTAGTTGCTACTACATTTGTTATAATGCTATGAAGCAAGTTTGAAGAGCTTTGCAAAGACATCAAAACTGGTAGAAGTCATTCTTTTGCCTATAATGAGAAGAGAATCTGGCATTTAATGCATTGGAATAGCCAGGTACCACCAAGGAGCTTTCTGAAAACAAACTCTCTAATCTGTATCATTTACAAATAAATAAACAAGAGGTCTGGTCTTCTTTCTTGGATAGATACAGTGAAAGGACATATACGCAAACAGATTAAAACAGTATCAGAAAAGCCAGAAACAGGCTACATCTGTTGAAGCGATTCCCTGGATTTAAATGGTTGTGGAAAGATCATATTAGAAAATGGGCATGACCAGAATAGAAATGGATCCGTAACAGCACACAGAGAAGTTTAGAACACTTTTTCATTGCAAGATACCATTCCTGTACCTCCACTCCTTATTTTTGGTTTCTAGTGGTTCTGAACAAAATTGTATTTCTATAGACATGGCCGTCACTTACAATTATTTAAGAAATGTTGCAAGGAAACATGCAATTCTGTGATATTTCCCACAGCCAAACTTGTGGCCTTGTGCTTTGTGTCTTGTGCTTACGTGGATACTTGTGAAATCCTAATTCCTAAGTAAATCTCATATATAGAATGGCAGAGGTGTGAAACCTAGTTTTTGGTTCTCTATCACTATTCCTCACGGGAACTGTGGAAACATCTCCCTCTTCTCTGTCCCCTGCCCAGGTTGCAATATGCATGCATGTTCACAGACCAGTGAAGCACTTGTGATGAGCCCATGCCAAGATGTCAGTCAAGGACCTGGGAAACTTGCCAAAAAAACTGTTCTTGTGTTGGGCTAATTAACTCTTGGCATATTTGTAGTTGTTCCTATTAGTTAGGGGCACATGTTAGGAGCAGCACTAAAAAGATGGTGGTAGGGAACCAGATAAAAGAAAAGCTCAGGGACTGCCTGCATTTGAAAATATAATCAGAAGTATTAACCAGAACTACAATAAACTTGGCAGGGCACTCAGCACAGTCAAATCTATGGTGATTAGCATCACTTCAAGTTACTGCTATGTGTAAACTTGACCAGCTGGCAAGATTGTGAATGTGACCATCCCTCTTCTCACCACTCTGTGTGGTGCCAGGTAGCATATGCTGTAACATCATGGGATTTCCCATGAAGACGTGCCCTCAAGTTCTAGGCAACTGTTAGTGGCAGTTGTAAAAAAGACATCATGAGCAGTTTAGTGTCCTGACCTGGCACAAACACCAATGGCAGATGCTGGTGGCCTCTAGTAAGGAAATAGCTGTCTGCTCTGGACAAATTTAGTGGAAAAAAAAGGAGCATCAAATTCATTTTCTACGGATGTGTGCATGAATCAATTCCAATCCACATAAAGAAAAAGGAAATGAGCTATGAACATGGTAAATCAACATTTCAGTTTATAAGTCACCAAAATGATCACAAATCATTATGATCACTCTTTGCCCTTCATAATTGCAGTTGTAAGTTTGATTCAAACCTCACTGAAGTCAAAGCAAGGCATACATTGATTTCGATGTGCTTTGGATAAGATGAAAGACAAGATAACCTTGTGCTCCATAAAGCAAAATGTGTAATATGCCCCAAGAGCTTTCTCCTGAAACATTAATGCACATGAGTAACTCTCCTCACACGGACGGTTCCACTATATGAACATACGCAGCTGCATACTCTACCCACCCCTTACAGCGGCAGCCCAAATTTCGTTTCTTGACTGTCATCTTTGGTTATTTGTTTGTAGCTTGGAAATTAATATAAGTATTAATATTGAATACGAACAGAAATGAGGCAATTTATAAACTACTCCTTTCTCTGAATGCTACCTAGAAATTTATAACTCAATGCACTACAACCATAGAAATGAAATTAACTGCCCACTTGCATGATTCACTAAATGTATTTCCACAAAAGCAAAACATATTCGTCTTTCGCTCTTTACAAGCATATTTTTTCTGACCACGTAAAAGTGTCCCTGCTTAGACCTTGCCCACTGCTCAGCCTAGCTTTACAAGCATATTATGCTCTCAGTAGCTTGCTGCTGACTCATTGAAGGTATGTTTTTGTAGATGTTTTTTTCCAAAGCCTGTCCAAAATGTTGCATGACTGTCTTTTGTTACGTGTTCAGTTGGGTCAGAATTCTATAATATGCTACACTGGCATCAGAAATATCAATAAAAATGAAACATGAGGATAAACATGCTTGTAGGGGAAGGAGTCAGCCCTAAGCATTAGGGAGTGTACCATGTTCAGTCAAAAAGGATAACCCATCACCCACACAGATATAACATGACTTTCATGAGCCATGGATACAGGAGTAACCACACAGGGGTCTGTTATAGCCCTGCATGTAGATAAGGACCTAGCAGAACATTTACAATACTTTTTCTGCTGTCTTTAGTGGGTGGCATTTTTTTCTCTACTTTCTTTCTCCTCCATTTCCTCCAAGACATGGCTCATATTTTATAGCTCAGGAATAGCAGGCTATGATTACATTTGTACATGGTGATTTTTAAATCTTAGATATGAAAAAAAGAACAGAAAACACACAGTGTTTCAAATGTCTTTTTTTCCTGCTCCAATGTCGTGACTTAGATTTGTTATACTCAAGCATTTCCATTTTGTCAGTGAAAGACAGACTGCTATGGCATGGTGTGTTATAGGTAGATAAGATACGCAATGTTGTTATTATGTTTAAGATGTCAGGATGATCAGGAGTCACAGAAATTAAATTTTACCCTTTCTGCAGAGAGCAGTATCTTGACTGCTACACAACTTGATGCTTAGACTATTTGCATATGCAGTAGATTCATACCAACCTTTTGCAAAAAACCTTGCTGTGCCAATTTTAATTCTGTGAGATCTACCTTACCCATTCAAACCCTGTATTAATTAGGCTAATCTGGCTCTTGTGATTTGACAAGGCAATATGTTCATTGAAATCGCATTCCTCAAGTCAGTATTTCACCTCTTGGTGTCTCCAATTAGTACTTTAAAAAAGAAGTGAAGAACAACATAGCAAAAAAAGGGAGCTTTACTGAATATGAGTATTTTCCACTGAAATATGTATGTTTATGATAGAAAATTCCACATCCTTCAGATGGAACTATCGTTCACTGTAAGGCGTTCTACATATAGATATATAGAACAGAATCGGGAACTCTTTGTACAAGCTACAGCCTGTACAAATGCAAAATAACCACCTTGTTTTGCTCACTTAAAATTGTTCCTTGGTTCCTGTACTTCCTTTGCCCCCAGCCTTGCCTGTGCAGTTCCAGTGATCAGTCCCATGGTCCTGCAAAAGCCAAAAGGAATAGGGAGAAGTAATGACAGAGCTGGCAACATCTTTGAGGCCTCTGAAGTGGATCCATAGCTCAGGTGGAGCATTCTGCCCTACCAAAACTTAGAAGCACTTCTGTCCCACATCTGTGTGTTTGGGCTCAGCTCAGAAACCTTCAGTGAAATGTGGGAGAAGAGTAGTGAGTTTCCACTGCTTTCAAAGGAGCCCATCTTTCAGGTAAGGCCCTGTAGGTCTCCTGAGTCATGACAAAGTCACATTGCCCAACACCCTCTTCTGGGAGGGAAAAAGGAAGCAGAGAACTGCTGTTGGGGAAACAGGGTGTTATGGTGCTATGTTTCGTGTAGCTCAGTGAGGTTCCTGCTACATGAGTCCTATAAAAGTCATTGTGAAGTTGTGTGACTAAATCCTCTTGCAAAGGCTTCAGAACTTACTCATTTTATGTCACCTTAATGAAGCCTGCTATGGTTTAACTGGGTGTTTATAGATGATGGGAGAAAGATGCTTCATTAAGTCACCCAACCTTTATGAAGTGTTACAGCATAAGCAGAGCAGTCACAACTTTGCTGTGACAAATCAAAGCCTAATGAGTGAACTAAAGTGTTACAGGTATGTCCCAAATCAGGGTAACTCATTATTGTAGCTGTCCGGTTTACACAGTCATTAGGAGTGTTCTGTCCCTGTTTTCCATACCTGTGGTTAAAATGACATTTTTTTCCATTTTCTTATAGATGACACTACACTTGAACAGTAACATCAATATCTAATCTGCTGGCAGAGCGGGCTGTGTTATGCTTGACTCTGTCTGTACCTGCTCTACCCAGATGGCACAGAAAGCAAGCTGGAATTGCCCTCTGCTGGTTTTCCCTCCCCAGATTGCTGTGGAGGTCAGGCTGAGCTGAGTGAACTGCAGCGTGAGCGGTGAGTGAACCTCATGCAAGCTCTCCTGGCTTGGATACACATATGCTTTGTGTAACATTGCGGTCTCACTTTTTTTCACTTCTTCCGTTCCTCTTAAGTCTATCTGGTTCGAAGATACATTATTAAAAAGGACTGATCTTCCAATAGACCATACTTTTGTGCGAGAAATGCTACAATTCTCTTGTTAGGTGTTCAGATCCAGTTTCGTCTGAGTAATCAAACATAGAGGTAGTCTAACCTCGCTTGAAGTAAGTATGCAATAGGGAACTGAGAGGGAAAGATGCATTCATTGCAAGAGAGGTGGGATGGGCATGAGGTGAGGTTGGTAAGGGGCTGTACATGTTTGAGACAGCACAAGTGCAATCTGTAGGTGATGATGTGATAGAAAGTTTTCCCTTTATAGATCTGAAGTGTTTACAAAGCCATGCAAAGGTGTTGTTGGATAAACTCCTTCATATTGCCCAGAACTATGTGTAATCATCCAGCTACTTGGTCAAATTTTTTGTCTGCTCATTTATAACAATTCACAGATTATACCTTGTTTTTCCAGACCATCATTTTCTGTTGCTAAGCGTCTTGTGTAATAAGCAGAACGGAAATTCTACCAAATCTTGATGTATCCCCTTTTGCAACAAGTGGAGAGGAACACTGAGGTGCAAAGCCTCCCAATTGGAGATGATGATGTTTCATTTCATCTGAGCCTGAATTTAGAAGCATTGGAGGTTCAGCCACTCACCTCTTTTTGAGGAACTTAAGGTTTCTGAATTTCTTTAATGAAAAAATCACTTGATTTTAGAGATGAAAGGTCAGACTGTGCCATCAGTTTAATTGGATTTGGCTGTGGCCACTTTAACTTTCATTTGTAACAGGAAAGGCAGATTTAACGTGATTTTAATCATTCTTAAAACTCATAAAGAAAGGGGAAAAAAGTTTCTGCTATAGGTCAGTGAAAATCAGTGAGGACCATGGCCCAAGGCACAGCTTAAGGAAGACTACCCCAAAAGCTGCCTCTTTGAGAGGAAAAAGAAAACAAAGAAAAATACACCTGATATATTTGAGGTTCAAAACCTTACTGCTGTGGAAGCTTTTAACTTTTGTTTCCAAATGCCAGCTGAGGCAGCCATAGCTATCAATTTCTTTGCATCCTATACAGTGGCATTATGTATAATTAGAAGAGAGTGGCAGTTAAGGAGTTTGTTCTCCCCTGGGACGCTTCAATAGGAGTACAGGCTACCCTGATTTGTGTTTCATCCTTAATTGCTTCTGAAATTACTTTGATGTGCGTGAAACTGTATCTGTTTCATGTGTCATGGAATCATATTCTTGCGCAATGCATTGCTGCTTATTTTTGGACATAGAGCAGTGAAATTTTGCATACAGAGTTATTCATCTTGCCAAAAGGAAAAAAAAAAAATCTGTAAAAATTCCTAGGGAATACATTTTTGCAGTTAGCAGCATACAACTGAACTACCATAGTGAAAAAACAAAATAACTGTGCTATCATGTTTCTACTGATGGGTAAAAGAAGATGGGTAGAAGAAGAAATAATCTAAGATCTGTGTCTTGCCGTTCCTCAACAGACTTCTAAATCTAAAAATAGTTCATTTGGAAATATTTCAGTTATTGAGGCATGAAGCAGAAAGTCTTCTTTTGGGAAGTTAAACAACAGTTTTAACAACTGTTAAAATGACTTGTAGATTGTCAGTACGGTACACCTAAGTTTGCAGGTGACAAATCCCTGGGCACCATCCCAGGCTTTCAGCACTTCTGGTACAGCAGGATTTTTCTGGGATTAGGTTGTAGTCAGGGGGAATTAAGGACTGATCCCAGATGGATACATAAGATGCCTCCCTTTTGGACACCTGCAGCCCTGCCCTGTTAATTCCTGATATGGGAGCAGGGAGGCTGGCGTAGAGCAGGTAATGCTACAGTGCACTGTTGCGCTCCTCTGCCTTGAATGATGTTTTTCTAAACAACCACTTTCCCGGTGAATTGCCCTACCATAGGAACACTTATATCAGTGCCAACTATATAATCCCCATGGGGATGAGAACAGCATGGGAGTAATACCTAATTAAAACTTCAATGAAGTAGGTCAGCTAATATTTCACAAACAACTGCAAGTGCTCTAATTGTTAATAGTTCAGAGTTTCTGTATTTACTCTGAGCAACAAAAAAATGTATATTGCCTAGAAATGCAATGAAAGTGCAAGCAAAAAAACACGTGCCACAGTGGATTGCAATTATAAATATTCACGGCATCCAATGAGTGCTGTTCCTTAACTCCTGCCAGTACATTCAGCAGTGGATTAATGTTGTTCCTCCCTTCCTTTTTTCAAGATTGTGGGAGGATTGCCAGAAGAGGGTTAAGTAGTGCCAGGTGAAAGAGCGGATGAGAAAGCCCTGCTTTCAGTCACAAAAAAAATAAGACCATTGTAAAGAAATGTAATCCCATTCTCAGATGCCACAATTGCGTATAATATCATAGGACTATTTTCAAAAGTCCTGGATTCAGACTTTAGACAAGTCTCCTGGGGTTTACTGGTCTGCAAAAGTGAGTGAGTGAGATATGATCCTTTTCTCTGAGATTCATCACTTTTTTTGGCTTCATTTTAGGGTGGAAGTAGCAAGAAAAGTAGCAGCATTTTCAATTTCAGTGGGATCAAAGTTCAGTGACTGATGAAACTTTGTAATAATAGTATTCAAAATGTTAATGTTTTTAAACTCTCAGAAAGAACATGTACTATTTCATTAATTATTTACTATGACTAGCTAAACAAAGAAATATCTAGAGGCTTCACAGAGCCAGATGACCCTGTTATGCTGGAACATAGCAAGCACTTTGCATCTGACCATCTCTGCCCCAAAAGTCTTGCAACTTAGCCAAGAGGGTTTTGCAGGAGGAGCAGATTCCTTCACTTAGAGTTGCTACTGTGAGCCTTTGTTTCAGAGAAGAGCCCTATTTGAGCAGAGTATTTGTTATGAAACAAACCCCTAAACTTTTATTTTCATTTATAACAAATCAATCTAGGACAAGACACCAGAAGTTCTAGATACTAATTTTTATACATCTGTATGCATATAAAGACAGTTCAGCACAGTTGTGCATAAGGTCCTCTCTTAGCAGAGCTTTCAGATGGTGGGGAGTTATAATACATCATCTTACACTCCCAAAACATCAGTTCCTCAATGACTAACCCACCAGAAGCATCTCCCCTAGCCTTAATGGTGCCTTTCCCCTTAAATACACTTCTTGAGTCGCTGGGCATTTAAATAGAGGGGGAAGTCATCCTGGGGTCTCTAGGAAGCAGGCAAGAGCCTTACAGCAGTCTGGGCTAACCTCTTCCTTTCTAGCCAGGTAAGTAGGTGACATATTTCTGCTGAGTTGTTACATGTAAGAATGGCTCCTTCTGGCATTTTGAAGGACGTCCTCATGCTTTTATTTGCAGGAGATTTTTAAGCCTCTCCACAAACCTGGCACTTTGGTTGTAATGTGAGGTTCTGGAGCCTGATGATCATTATCAGCTAACATGATTTTATGATTGGCTTGAGAAGTTCGTTTGAAATAAAAAACCCAACCAAACAAAAAAGAGTTTCCTTTGATAACTTGAAGAATGTCAGACTGTGATCCCTCTCCTGCTTAGTACTTGACTACTCTGTTTAAATGATGCAGATTCCCTTTGGAAGGAAAAGGGAATTGAACCTCAAAGAAGCCCTGACATGTTGGAGCTTGCTGCATTCTCAAGGTGAAGAGAGCCTGCGTTGTACCAAATCAACACCTGACCCTATAGTGACACTGCTGATGGGACAGCCCTTGGATGGGGACTGAAATGCCTAACAGGTGGCATGAGGGTGTGTTTTAAGTTAAAAGCAATCAAAACAGCCTGTGCTGTGAAGAGGGGTGTGTAGTCTTTTTCCTCCTCCCTGTATGGGCTGTAGGTTTTTGTAGTGCTGATCTGATGGGCTGTTCTCTATGTCTGGTGGTATCAGTGGCGCTGCATTACATTAGGTGATATAATTGAAGTAAACATGGCATGAGTCATCCAAGTGGTTATGTATGCAGAGGAGGAAGGCTTTAAAATTAAGTACTTGAAGGAAAAGACCTACAAGAAATATAGGTGATTCCTTGCATTGCTTTTCTTTATGTGGAGAAGCCCGTACCAGGGAAAAAGGGAGTTTTGCTAGAAGTCAGTCAACGGATTCACCATCTCCTTGGTTACCTGAAGTTTCAGCTTTGGTCACTCTCTATTCACCCAATATTTGGTCTACCAAAATAAGAAAGTTCCTAATGAGGGAGGGGAAAGCAATGACTTTAGAGTTGGGTTAGATTACCTATCCAAACCGGAGGATGAAAGCCATCCTCACAAGTAGTGACTGAGTGGTATTTGCTGTCAGAAAGCATAAGCTATTCCTTCAGGACTGGCAGCAGTCCTTTACTTGTGGTGGCCTGGCCCTGACCCTGCAAAACTCCTACAAGACTGTGTACATGGCAAAAGAGTCTGGATCCAATGCCACCGAGGGCTTATGCTGAAAAAAGACTTATTCTCTGAAACATGACCAGGACGAGGCAGGGAGCATGTCCCAGGTACCTCAGCCTGGGCAGCTTTGGGTAGGTACCAACACTGTAAGCAGTTGAGTAGGTAGACATGTTGCGGGCATAGGCAGCTTCAGCTTTTGGCAGCAACTCAACAGGGATTTTCTGAATCACTGTTTGAATTTAGGAGCCTCAGAGTACTTGTGTCCTCTTTTAGAAGATGCATTCTTTCAATGGACTTAGCGCTGAATCCCTCTGAGCTTTGAGCCTTCATCTTTAAAATGATGACTGCAATATGCCTGCTGCTATGGTTATGGTGTAGTCTGGCCAGGTGCTAGCCCACAGTATCACCAGCATGTTGGAACTTTAAATTGCTCATATAACTATAGAAACAGTTCTTGCAGGATCTTGGGGCTGAAGTATTTATATTTAGTTAAAATGACCCACATTTAAAGTGAAAAAGATTGAGCTATTCATACCTAATGAGAAGAAATCGCCTTGGCCAATTGCAGTGTGCTAGCCATCGTGCCTGTTTTATAAATGAGATTAATGACTCAATTTGCAGTAAATGCTTCAGCAAGGAGAAACTTATTTTGTTATACTAATTGTGTCACATATGTGCCTCAAAACACCAACTGTGCAAAACTGCATTTCCCTGTGGTGCACAAGATGGCTGGCCTCTGTAGTTTTATTAATGCCATTGCTCCAATTTCTTTACTGCAACAGATCATTTTGATCTTTGTGTTTAATGCTGCAGCATAAATGCTGGTGTTGGTAAAAATTTATCATGTAGTATAATCCTCTCCATTAGCGAAAGGACAAGAGTCTCTCTCTAACATAAGCTCTTCAACCCTATTTTCTTCAGTATCATGAATAAAATTCTGACACTATTTATTTAGGCATACAATTAGTTTTTAATTGTAATGAAATGATGAATCATTGCCAGAGCCTTTAATTTCCTCAATAGTTACTGTGATTTTAATGGCTTTTAAAAAAAAAAAAAAACACTTTAACATTGTCCATTTATAGGGCATACTGTATTACTTTTTAAGGAGTAAAATAATTCAGAGAGTTTAATCAAATTAGTCATTACACCTACTTTTGCATTTGTTCCCATGTTCCTAACAGGTTTGTTAACGTAAGTGTGAGAAAACAGGATTTGCTGACAATGGACCAACATCCACAGCTGGTGTGAATTAACCTTCCACACTGAAATCCATAAGTTGCTTTACACCAGCTAAATTTCTGCCTCAATTTGTCCATTGTTCATCATGTTATTCTGGTTGCGATATTGGGTACAATTGTCTTCACATTTTTCATGCTTTTTACACCATTATAGTTTTGACGTCAGTGGAATTACACAGAATTTGTGGTGGGGTTAATAAGACAATTGCATCTAAGCATACCACGATGGGATTTTCTTTCCGATGACAAATTTAAGATTCCCCTCCCCCCCGACTTTTGTATGCCAATATGTTTGGTGAGAAATGTATTCCAGATTTGAATAGTTTGTTTGACTGTAGAATTATTTTTATAGATCTGTTTCTATGCTTCATGCTTTGTTAAATGTGCTTCTGATTTCAGATGAAATTGTTATTAGTTGCTACATACATAGCTTCTGTCATACCATGGAACTCTCTACCCATTTACTGTGAGAAAGGACAGTGTCTCTTTAATTTTGTATCTTGGCAAAATACTGAAATGAGGAGTACTGCCCCATTGTCTGGAATGTATGTGCATTTCCAAAGTGGTCTATGAAAAATCCAAAGCAGACCGTCATGCCTTTGAAGCCTACAGAGCAACGCACACTGCAAGAGCAGCCTCTTTGTTGCCCGTTCTGAAAAACACTCTGAAATAGTGTTTGGGATTATTTATTGAAAGTTAGCATGCCCCTCAGCTTCATCCTACCCTCCCCTGCTCAGCCTCGTGACAGCAGTAAAAATGATTAGTTTGTGCTCTGTCATATTTAGGTGACAGTCTTGGACAATAAACTGGGTGTTACTGAGTTCAGGGGCTTTCACCAAGCGTGATGTATAGCCTACAGATGGCCCTGAAGATGGTGCATGGACAATTCCCTTCTGTAGAATAGTTTATGACAGGAACACAAATGTACGGATGTACCTGGCTGTGCTCATCATACCCATGTAGCGTATAGCTGTGGAGCAGTGCTGTTACTGTTAGCCATCATGAAAAACATGCAGTTCACAGGCGCAGCGTGGACCACTGTCAGGGTGGTGCAGTGTGTGCCCTCTGCAGCCTCATCATGATGTTCTCTGAAGCAAAGGGGTTACAAAATTTCAGGATCCTGTGAACATCTTTGAGAAACGTTGTTTGTAATATGTAGCATTTATACCATGTTGCCTTGCTTTACAGAAGAGCTTTACAGACTTGAATGTTGTACCCTCAAATTTGTTATATACTACTGTGCGTAGTTAGTAGATTCCCCCGCTTAGCAGGCCTCCACGAAGGAAGAGAGAACTATGTTAACACGAAGCCCCAACCTCTTACACTGTCAGCATAGCATCATCTAAAAATATTTCACAGGAATGCAATATAGTGAGAGTGTAATATTCTGACTGCCTTTTTATAGGAAAGACTTCTGCCTGAAAAGTTTTCCATGTCCAGGTGTGTGTATTTGTGTTCTGACCTAACAGCTCTCTGGCAGTGGAAGGGGCTTTCAGAATATAAAGGTAGCTTTAGAAATAATACCATATGCAGATTACTTTGCACCATCTTTTTGAACTCTTGATTCAAAATGCTTGGTATGGAGAGAGTTGATCACCAGTGGTGTAAAAGAGAGATTAAAGAATACAGAAGTAAGGATTTACTAAAGGGATTGGGATTAAGTTCCCCCTAGTTTTTTACCTCACTAGCCCCCATCTCCTGCTTCTGTGCCATGGTGTGAGCAGATCTGCATCCCCAGATCAGTGTATGGGTTTTTATTCCAACACTTCAACCTCGTATGTTAATAGCAGGGAGATGGAGATAAAATATGGTGCTGTACAAAGCCAAAGCATGTGTATTTTGTGTTCTATCTGCCACCTTACACAATGGATTTTTCTCTGTCATATAACCCCATCCCGGGAGAGGTGATTTCATTGCATTGTGATTGCAACTACCTCCAGAAAGTATTCTGGCCAAGGCTAATCTTGTACTTGCTAATACCTTACTACTGGAAGGTGCTAGTTAATATAATACTAAAAGCACTGTAAGAACTATGTAAGAACCGAGATACTCATTAAAAGACTTGGTATATAATTATTGCATGGGAAATCTCAAGTCGTACTCTTTTTTTTAAAAAAAGAAAGTGAAGGCTTGGCAACTATGACTTTTTTTATTTGCACAGAAATATAGATGCTTAACATGACAAAATACACCATATTTGTAATTCTGCAAAAACTTCTGGTCTTTGTGTTCTTGTTACAGACTACCAGGGGAGAAAAAACCAAAACCCAGGTGAACTGATCATCCCTTTGCTCTCTCTGAATAATTTTATTTCAGCATTATGTTATTTTTCTTATCAGGCTTGAGGCCATAGCTGTCAGGCTTCTTTCTATTAGTTTCTGTGGTTTGCTCTCCCATTTCCTATACATATCTCAGCTGCTGGGTGGATGCTATTATGGCACATCCAACCTTTGGTATAAATAATTTATTCTGAAGGTTCAGTACGTTATAACTTGCATGAAGCATCTTGCATTTATTTTTAATGCTTCTGCTTTCCTGAGAGCTTTCTGCATCTAAAGGTACCATCAGAGAGAACTGGCAGTCTTCAAGCAAAAGAGAGAAAACTTTTAGACCATATCATTCTATTTTTCTAGCTATAAATGATACGCATCTGGTGAAGAGTGGAGCAAATGGTTATTATTTACCATTTTGAAGAATCTGGCTTGGATGATGTGAAAATGTCTGTTTGCATTTGGTGTGAAGTCTGTAAGCAACTCCTGTGCTCGCAACCACGTGAATCGCATGCTGATCCTTTATGCGAAACCAATGAAATCAGGGAAATACCAAAAGGCAATTGGATGACTGATATATCTAAGTGCTGAAATCGTAAAATAAGATGTAGCTAGGACAGCAGTAGCCAAGAGTTGTTTGGTACTAGAGCACAACCAAGGGATGAACCCACCCCATACGACAGAGGGAGAGACAGCTCAGTCTTGGGGCGGGGGGCGAGCTGATCTCTGCTGGTAATGATGAGGATGGTGATAGCTATCTGTGTAGTCAAACGACAGTTTGCTTCCTTCTTTCTTTCATGGTTCCTTCACAAACCCCAGACAGCACCATGGGCTGTTAAAAGTTAGGATTTAGAGATGTGCAGGAATTATATTTTAGACAGGCATTATTTAATGGAGACATTAATGGTGCTGGGAGGCTGTTAATTTGGTGAGGAGGTTGTGTACGTTTTGTAAGTCTTAGAAGTCTGGTTGCCATACCATCCTTGAATTTATGCTGATTTAGTACTAAAACTGTATTATGATTAAAAACCAAGCAAACTTGCCTTATGTGAGATGTATCAGACATGTTAGTTGAATTAAAATCTACCTTGCCTATAGATAACACAGCAAATGGAGATCTAGCAGTGCCAGAGACATGGTCTCTAGTAGCTTCCCCTAAAATCTGGAGCCTGATGCTCTTTGGTGTTTCTATTGACATGCTAGGCAGTGATATGATCTTGTGATTTACAGACTTGCTCAGAAAAGAGGACTGGTAATGGAGCAAATAACGTCCAAGAGAGATTGAAAGAGGATGTGAAACTTCTGGAGTGAAATCAGTTGAAGGATTCAACAATGATAAAAGGAAATGTTACATACATGCTCCTTTAGTATGTACAGACTTAACTATTTGTTAGCCTTCTAAGAGGCTTGTGTAATACGATGCAGAGAATTTGGAACTGAACCACTGGCTGCAGCAGTTTATCACAGACTGAACCATTTGCATGCACAAGTCTATTCAATGACAATATTGGAAGGGGACTTCATGGCTTCAAATCAATCCTGAAACATGGAAAGTGATATGACAGCAACTGTTACAAGGTATATTCCAGTTCAGCAGCTGGAAGGTGAAGTCGAACTAATTCAATTTTAGAATAAGAAGGAGCTTTTCGGGCACAAGGAAGGAGGAGGAACAAAGAAGGTGCTCCCTAGGAACAGGATAATTAAATGTTGAGATAGTTTATTTTTTGAGTGGGCACTAGGAGTCTTTCAAATTCATTCCACAGAGGATTTTAGTCTGTGCTGTCTGCATGGATTAATAAGGAAGAAAACAAAATTTTCTGCTTCAGTCTCAGTGTATTCATGACATCTTTGTTTTGAATTCAGCTAGTTGGTACTTTCAGTTAGTTACTGAATCTTGTGGTTCAGTCAATTGTCTGCAGGCCTTAAAGAGCGTGTTTTTAAATTTTCTTCCATTTTTTATTTTTCCCTCTCCATAAATGCACAACTAGAGATGTAATCAGAGCTGGAAAGAGACCAGAACTCAAAGCCTGGATGGTTACGGATGGATGCTGCTCAGTCCATTCTCTGTTTCATCATTCTTAGCTACCTGGCTGGTATTTCTTGTACATGCTCAGGATCAAATTCTAATCTATTTTAATTAGAGTTTTTGGCTCGGTGAATGAGCTATGCTGTCCAGCAGATCAGACTGTATATTGTAATGGTCTTTTCTGGTCTTAGCATTAACAAATAGAGCTAGTTCGGTCCCTACCAAGTACTGCTGTGCTTGTGTTGTTAAATTGCATTGGCTTGTAGTAAGACATTTCATGAAAATGTCAGTGCTGAGCAGTACTAACTAGTGGAGTTGCACTGAAATTAAAGGTGTTACATCCACTTATATTAGTTGATAATTTGGTCTGCAGCATTAATCTGTATCACAATATTGAAGAAAAAAAAAAAACCACCAAAACAAAATCCCCAAACAGCGAGTGCTATCAGATCACACCTGTGTTCCCCCTGAAATGACAAGTTCAGGTACTATGACATGTCTCCTTAAAAAAAGAAAACACACCAAAAAAACCCCGGTTTTATACACAGAGCATAAAATACCATGTCTTCTATATCTCTTTCTGCCAATACTGTTCTTACGTTGGCTTGATTGAACCAGCAAATTGAAGCTGGATTTTTTCTTAAACCTTTTTGTAGACCAGGTCTAATTCATATTTCACTTCCATTAATTTTATTCCTTTGTTTCTACATTAACTTCAGTTAACTTACTCTAGATTTATACTGACCTGAGTGGAAACACAATCAAGACTATAGAACTGAGTTTGACTTTTGGATATCGGTAACTGGTTATAAACAACTCGGGCAAAACTAAGTGGAGAACAATATTTTAAAATGTGGAATTACTTCCAGGGTTTTTTCTTTTTATTAAGCATTGTTTCCAGGAGATCAATCTTTTAATTACACTGTGCTTTCTTCCCAGTGGTGGGAATGGGTAACAATAAGTGAGTTCGCACTGGCTATAACCTCCTCTTCAGTATGTTGATGCTGTGAAATGTGCTGATTCCCATATCTAATGCTTTTATTCACTGACTGCATGCTTCTGTAAGTGAATCAGTACTTTCTAAATATACTATATGACTTGCTACTTGGGAAACTATTTCCCTATGCCTGCCCCATTTGCAGGAGTTGATACAAGCAGCAAATGCCACTAGCAGTGTAAGTCTAAAATGAACTATCCTGCTAGGCCTTTGCTTTCTGTGTATTTGCTATGCTTTACTTGCCCCTGGCAAGTTGCAAATGAGAGTAAGAAACATGACTTTTTGAGGGAAAACAAGCCACAGCCTTATAAAAAAGGAACAATAAATAATCTGGGTAAATAGTCCTTGCCATGCTGAATTAAATACACCCACAATGCTGCACAAGCCATTTGTAGCACAGCATGGGCCTGATTTTTTTTTCCTTTGCTGTGCTGCAGTGAATTCACTGAAGTCCATGTGCCTGGTTTTGTAGAACACGAATCTCCATACAGACAGGTCTACCTGCTAGCACTGCCTGCACTCTGGGCCCATGAGCTGCCAGCCAGCTTTGATCTGGGAGCTACTTAGACACCAGAGCATGCCCAGTAGCTGTCAGTAAACAGTTGTGCCTAAAAACTTCTCTATTATCATTGCGGCAGTATAAAGCTTCCTTAGGTCCCGTTGCTGGACAATATACAGCAGTGTTAGCCTCACTGGTGCCATGACCAATGAGTTGTACACGCCTGACTATGGAGGCATGCAGTGATAAATCCCAGCCACACCTTTATAGACTGCCTTTATGGGTACTACACCTATTATGAATACCAAAGTTGTTATGAGCTACTGTAGGCAATGGGACAGTACAAACCTACTGGTTTGATACTAATTTATGTAGGGGAGTTGAGCTTATTCATTCTTGAATGAATAACCTTTTTAGGAGACAATTAGTATTCAATAGACACGCCTGCATGGCAAGCGTTTGAAGTGCAGAAGCTGTGTACACATTGCTTCTTTTCCTAACTGTCCCTGCAAACAGTTTTTGGAGTAATCTGACTATGTATCACATGTAGGCAAGTCCTTCTGACATGAGAGAAGTCTGGATACTAGAGAAATCCCTGGAGAAAGCTGTGGTTAAATCAGCAGAGTTTACATGCAGGTAAAAATTCTTTAGCCAGCTGCACCATTCTTCTAACAGCACCAGCCTGGTCCTTGAAGTTTATTGCCCACTGCTGCGCATCAAGTTGCAGTTGTCGGATTAATGGAGTTTTAAAACAGTGAAGGTCCTGCATCCTTGCTCCAAAGACAGGTGGTAGTTTTGCTTCCACTGCTTTTTCAGAAGGAGTGATGCACATAGGCACTGACTGAACTTTTATTGGTCCTTTGCACTGTTCATATGTCACCTTCTGCTTCTGTATAGGTTTTCATAAGCTCAGAGGCACAGCAAGAGGCAGAGCTCAGACTTGTACTAGCCTAAATGCTGGCCTATGTATACTGCTGAGGTCAATCCCAAGTGCGTTACCATATACCATTACGGATTAAAATGTTTTCACTCTGAAGTCCTGCCTTGGAAGGCTTTATGCAGTAGCATGGTAGCATATGTAGCCTGTGTCATTAGCTCTGTGCAGGGAAGGCACCTGGCTCTGCAAGTGTCCTACAGCAAGCAAACCAGACCCAAAACCGACCTTGCTCAGAAAAAGTCTGCTTTAGTTGTCTCTTCACCAGTCAGCATAGCCGTAGCACTTTGTGAATGGAGGCACAGAACAGCCCCTTACCTTGTGGTGTTCAGCACTGCCAGGCTAGAGAGGACAGAAACCTCAGGACATCTTTTAATATCCACTTGTCATTTAACAGGATGGGGGCCAGCTGGCATCTCTCCTCAATGGCGTTGTCAGCAAGCCTCTTGTTCCATCCTGAATCTATTATGGCCCATTTTCCCTGTGACTGAGTGTTCAGGTCATTGCTGCTGTTGCTATGCTTCAGTAGCAGCCCTCCTCTGATGTTATGGATAACCTTTCCCTCTGCCAGTCCCCCTGTGAAGGTGGTGCCTGCATAGTTCCGATGGCCTTTGATGGCAGCAAACTTTGTTTATCATAATACCCCTCACATGATATAAATATTAAATCTTGGATTCCTCTGCTTCTCTGCATACCACTGTAGAGGTTTTCTCCCCTATGCTGTACTATTATTTGAACTGCTGCCTCTTGTTCCATCTTTGCAGCCCTATTGAAGACCTCCTCTGCCTTCTGAAACTGCTCTCCTTAGGGTTTCTGATGTCTTTTCTAACCTAGGGAGACATAAGTGGGAAGAGAGGGGTTTGTCCCAATTTCTGTTTCAGAGAAGCTATTCCTGCAGCAGTGGGAACTGAGGCCTGTTGTACAGGAGACTCGGAGCCAAACCTCTGATTGCTGGCAGAGCAAGGACCTCACTCGGGGTTTATCCCATTTCATTATCAATGAGGGTGTTTGATACAGTGAGTGTCTAATGTTTTTTGGTCGTCGTTCACCTCTCCATAGCTTACTTTAATTCAGCCTTGGAACAGAAATTCTCCAAACACCGGATGATTCATGGGCACCTGTAGACAGCTAGAAGTGTCAGATGATTTAGCACTGCCATCACTTGCTATTAGGTCCATGAGCATCTGTGTGTGTAACGTGCTATAGCTGGAAAGAGCAGGGCGACCTAAAGGGCAGAACGTTTTAGGAATATGAGAGCAATAAGTAAGTAATTTATGCCTGGGAGCTCTACCCTTTGGCTGTACTGATGCATCCCCAGCCCCTTATTTAAAGCAGGTGGTGTGTGATACCATGCTCCAGGCAATAGATGGGGATGGGGATCCTGAGCAGAGAGCATTTTACCTGTCAGTCACAATTGTGTCCTCACCTGGAGTGGGAGGATCCATGCAGAGAGGACCAAACACTTGACCTAGCCAGCCCAGCCTCCCAGTGCCAGAAACTAGGAGGCAATGAGGCAGCGGCAAGAGCTGTCTGCCCTTTGTGTCTGTTACAACTGACAGGTTTTATGCCTAAGGAAGGAATGAGAAAGCACTTTATTTAAATAGCATATTATATGGCTTTGTGCGTATGCGTGTGCTTGCACAGATGTAGGGAGGGCAGCTTTAGGGGGAAACGTGGACATCTCTGTATAAAATAACTGCATGTGTGCCAATAAGCCTAGGAAATTGTTAAATAAAACAGAAGCCAGTCTATATAGAAGACTAAGTGCTAGTATTTAAAAGAAATGTAGCCCTTCAGCATCCCATGTCATATACACGTGTCTCTGAAGCATAAGAGAGGTAAAGCAATTCCCGTCTTGCCCTGGTTCATTGCATTAGGGGACCTTGAGAACAGGAAATGGCATCTAGAAATGTGGAGTGCTCCAAAAGACAGACTTTCCCATTAATGTCAACGAAATGATTTCTAGTTTCATAATAAAGCCCTCTGCATAATTCTTCCACTATTTATACATCTTGTAAAGATTCAGCCTGCATGGAACGAAAGGCAAAAGGGGGTGGGTGAGGGGGGGAAAGGCTGGAGAGGGGAAAAAAAACCCCAACAATTAATCAGATTACTTGTAGACTAGGGAACTGACAATGAGTGTACCCTGTCCTAGAAAAGAAATGGTTGAAACCACATCATATTTATTTCAGTGGTGCGGCTGAGAGATGGTGTGTTGTATTACATTTCTATACTTCATATTGCTTTTTCTCCCTCTGCTGGCAGTTGGAGACAACGAAGTTCTAGCTAATAGGAAACAACAAAACTCCTAAAAGACTGAAGCATTTAGGAATCTCAAAACTCTGTGGCATATGCTGAAAAATTAGGTCGTACCATGCTTTCGTCCAATTAGTCCTGGAAATGGCTGACAGGTATC
This sequence comes from Dromas ardeola, assembly GCA_013398915.1. Lineage (NCBI taxonomy): Eukaryota > Metazoa > Chordata > Aves > Charadriiformes > Dromadidae > Dromas > Dromas ardeola. Next base: position 627,731 of record VYZM01013914.1, on the reverse strand, counting down.
CCATGTATAGATCAGAATAATTCTTACAGAAGACTTAAAGTACAGCTAAATGCAGCCCTCTTTCCTTTAGAAAGACAGCAGATATTGTCACTTGTTAATGTTGCAGTAAATATAGCCTGCAGAATCAAAGTTGGAAGTTATTTATAATTTTTTTGAAAGAACAACTTCAGGTCTGTAATTTTAGAAATAGTATTTCTTGGCTTTATATTACGATGACATTCTGTGTACTTATAAGGGTTACTGATTCTTCCCTTTGTGTTTTTTTTTTTTAACTTTCTCTTAAAAGTATTTCCGTAATATACAGACCTAAGGGAAAATCTATGCTAAAGCAGTTATGTGAAAAAGATTCTGCCCTATGTATTTAAAAAGAAAAAAAAAAAGGATTAATTTTGAACTGGGGAAATTCTTTAAAACAATGGGTTTCTCAATAAATTTATGTAAGCTTACTGGCAGTAAGTATTTGTTAATAATACTGCCCTATAGGAGAAAATAAATGCTACAGACTTACTTAAAAGGAATAACTAGCAAATAAAAATATAATCTTGACTATAATGCAGAAACTACTTTCCACTCCATAGGACTGGGATATTAACCTTGCAAATAATGTTATTCTAATGACTATAAACCATAAACTATAAATCTTAGAAATATATATCGACTTTGCATGGAAATGTTTATATATTCCCTGTAGCAAGTCAGAATCAGTAGTATTGAATTAATAACATTAAGCTTCTTAACTATTCTTTGAGATATTGTAGTAAATATTGTAGCCATTCTACGGTTGAATAAACCGAGGCAGAAAGAAGTTTGTTCAACAGAGTCTAGGAGTGCTGATTTCTAATCCTCCTTTTATTGATACACATATTAAAGGCAGGTGGAGATTTTTTTTTTTTCTTTTGAAGGGATGCATTTAGAGCAATAGCTGGTGACGCTTAGAGAAGTAAAGTGTATTTAGTAGGAATTTAGCTACGGAAAATGCTGGCAGATGCTAAGGAATATTCAAGTTAAACAAAGACATCTGCAAGGAGTGGCAGTGCTGGGAGAATAATTCTGTAGTCAGTAGTAAAGGAGAGCTGAGTTAGAGCTGCCACAGCAGCTTGTACACGGCAGTTGTAGCTCAGTTGAAGGAGCCAATTAAAAGCACAGAAAATGTATGAATAGGGAAAGTTTTAAATCATAGCATTAATAGTAGTAGTAACACTAGGAATAGAAGCATCTTGGATTTTTTTTCATACCTTCTTGCCTCTGGCCAGTTGTCTGCCCAAACCTGAGATGTCTCAGTCAATGGGTGGTGCTTCTTCAGCACAGGCTGCTTTCCTACCATTTGCAATTGCTCTGTGAAGATTAGCAGAGATAATTCTCTGTTGCCCTGGAGCAGCACAACATCTTTTATTTATTTGTTAACTATCTGCCATGGTAACACCAATGCAGTGGTCCAGCTCCTTGGTTTTATTAACTGTCCTGCACTCAGAAAAGTTAATGTCTTGTTTTGTTATTTTGAGAAAGAGTCAGCTTTATTACAACATTTAAGTATTAGAGGAGATCTATACATACAAACATGTTCCCAACAATGGATGGGAAAGTTTCACAGAGATATTTAACACTTTGTGTTATTATGACTGTATGCAGCAGTAATGAATCCCCTTCAGTCTTTCAGAATCTCTTGCGGTGACCACAGCTTGCCCAGAACGGCACAGGTTGAGGAGTTCATAGAGATACATCCTCCCTGTCCTTATGGCTATAGTGGCTACTTTAAACGTATTTTTTCCTCTAGCCTAGATGGAAAGACCACTTAAATTGCCTCTTCCTTTTCTCCCACTGCTAATTCCCTGTGATTGCATACAGTGACACCACGTGTAATGTGCAATGCTCTTTTCCCCCATCTAAAGATATCGAATTACTCTTTCTGTTGCCCAAATACGTTAGCACCTTCCTGACTTTAGTCTTCAGACTCTTTTGTTGTATTTTTTTGAGGATGAACTGTTAAAATGTTGTCATACGATGAGAAATATTAAATGCACATTCTTGTTCCTAGATTCATTACTGTTCTCCTTGGGAACCTTGTATAAAGCTTGTTGGTGATTTAATAAATGGAGAACTTCCAGAAGTGGTGTTCAAGGTAGACATACTACGTAAGAAAATAGGACATTGTTATGAGTGGATACATAAATCCTACACATTGAAGAGTAAGGCAGTGCCTAACAAAAGCTTCCTAAATTTTGAATGGAGGGTCCTGGGCACATTTTCAGAAAGCTTAGAGGGAAGGTACCTAGTAGAATGTTTTGGAAAGGTGTGGTTGGGTAAGCTCTGAATTGTGACTGCTGGAAAAAAGCATAAAATAAGCTGATGCTAATAGATCAGTTGTGTTTTCTGAAAGGATGAGTCCTTTAATAACTGCTTAAATGCATATCGCAGAGACGTTCTTTTATTTTACGTAGATACTTTAATTAAGTATTACTAGGTTATTTGTGAACCACTGCTGTATTTGTAGCATGTATTTGTTAGTGTTTTCTGTCAAGGGAGCAGGTGTTCTAGCCTCATTAAAAATCACTATAAATGGGCCCCAGCCCACTTTGAAATACACAGAACATTTTGGACTCTGGGTCTTGGTGTGAATTTGTAATTCTGACTTTTTCTTTACAGATGTCTGTTGCCTTCAGTGATGTTCTCCTTTCAAAGCAAAAGACAAAGCCTGTTAGTTCAGCAGAGCCAGAGCCTGAGCTCCGAAGACTGAACAGGGAGATCTGAACTCAACTCAGTATCGTATGTCTAAATTCAAGTGTTTCCTGAATCATCTGTTTACCTGTTATTGTCTTTAATTCACTTTTGTAGTTTTTGTGGAATATGTTGCAACAGACTGAATCGTTTTCCATCTTTACCAAGCTGCGTGTGGAAATGGTGTGCTAAACAGGCTCTGAAGACTCTCTTTGATTTGCATTTAGCTGTTAGTAGTGGTTACTACTGCCATCCCCCAAACACTATTGTTGCAGTTAGCACTGATTTCTTCTGGGTGCTAGAAAATACATGCTGAAACTGGTAAGAGAGCAATGCTGATTTGAATAGTGTATTGAAGTAATAGGACCAGTCCAAATAGCTGCCAAATGCTTTCAGTTTCCATTGGCCTCTGGGATTTTGGAACTCAGTGCTTTCTCATCTCAGGCCTTTAGAAAGGATTTATTTTTCTTTTCATTATGTTTTGATAGAGATGTGGAGTTTGGTGCTTCTTTTGCTTTCCCTCTCTTTCTCCACAGAACTGTATGGAGGAAATGTTTTGTTCCTTTGTCACAGTTCCCTCATTCTATGCCCTGTGGTCAAACGTATCTTCGTATGTTAGCCAGCTGATTGTAAGAATTTCCTTCACGAAAAAGTATGTCAGCAAGCATGATACGTTCTGCAGCATCCTGCAGTTTGGAGGGTGTGCAAATGACAACAGCTAGAAGACGTGCAGTTAAACATGAAGCAAAAGGGATTCAGCAAAACAAGTATGAAAGATTCAAGCACATACTGAACCAGTTTTTATATAGCTTTTAGACAAGTGGACAAAGATAATTTGCAAAGGAACCTCTCATCCGATCAAGAAGACCTTTCACTTCCCTATGTATATTTTTGAGGAACATATAAATGTTATAAACTTTGATAGCAGAGTCAAGAGGAAACTATAGTCATACCTTCTAAGATACGTGTGTATCACTAGTAGAGTTAATATGTGTGTGCCATTAAAAGGAAACATATCTGTACATATTGTTGCCAAGCTCCTAACAGTGCTCTTTATTTTTCATTCTTCTACATGGACAGTGTCATTCTTCTTCCATAAACATTAATCTTACTGGAGCAAAGGCCAAATAACACAAAATCTCACCGTATGGAAGATGTGCTTAAGTGGGGCAGGAAAGTCCAGATTTTTAAAACATTTTTATTCTTTTTGCTTCTGAATATAGAAAAATCACAATAATTACATATTTCCCTCAAAGTGCACGCCAGTCATGCACTATAACCTTCTATATTATGTGCTTAAGTAGATGATCGTGCTAATGAGAACGCAGCTAACTTTGGCTACTACCTAATTTTTACAGGGAAAACCAGGTTTTGCTTGTGCATTGAATATGTCTGCTCCTGTAGATGGTTCTGTCTCCCTTTCAGGCTCTTGAAAAAATGGGACACTAATTCACAGGTGGTTTTTCTACCCTAGCTTGCTGTTGTTAACTCCAAAGAATTTAGTTGCTGAAAGGGCAAAAGAATTGGAAAAGGCTAGAAACTAGGGTTAAATGTTGATCTTCTTTTCTTATGTCTACTTGTATTGCTATATGTTAATGGTATTCTTTTATGATTTTGGTGCAGTGTATGTTCATGCTGACCCAGCAATCCATCTATTGTGTATGCCTGACAGCCTGGTCCTAATAGCTTTTTGCACTATTAACACATCACAGTATGGAAAGACACATTAATGTGTTTTTAATGTGTTTTAACTGTATGGTCCTATTGGGCATGTAGGATGTTGTAGCAGATGGATTTCATGTAAATAACAAGTACATTTAACCTAAAGAAACAGAAAAATATGTCACCTCGGCAGGAATCTTTACTTGCAAAGTAGAAGAGCGCTCTCTCGTCTCTTCCTGGTGGCAGTTGGTTGAGACATTTATAAAAAGCACCTTATTGTTTCATCTTTTAGTGCGCAGCATTCATGTGGACTTATTCATGCATGTAGGAAGATGTCTCACAACTGACCTTAAGAAACAAAAGGTACGATGAGAGAAAGCTGGAAAGAGGAGGGAGGGAGTGATGGGAAGGATGGGTAGGATACAGTATGAGATTATTTAAATATCACCTATCTGAACAAATTGAAAAATGATAGTAGTAATCATTGGGTGCATTTGCCTCAGCCATGAAGATTTTCACTTGTGTTTTAACTCGGTTCGCATCTTTTCCTTTTTCTCCTTTGTCAGCTCTAGCCTGGCATAGGTTTGCTCATGTTCATACTCTGCTATACAAATGTGCTGCGTTTTCAGTCCAAATTTGGTGTCTTCCTGCTATGTCAGGTATATTTTTCTTGTATGTCATGGAATAGCCTAACTTAAGATGGCACTTGAGCACGCGTGCAATGAAGCCCAAGCAATACCACATTTCTTCAACACTGGATGTGCTTGCTTTGTTATGAGTCAGGAAGATTTGAGAAACTGATGTAATACACTACAAAGCATGCATTAGTCAATGAATAATTCAGCTTTTCCTATTTGTATTTTTTTCATAAATCCCTAAAACCTGCCAAATATTATCAGCAAGTCAATATGTTATTAATTCAAATTTTTCAATTTATTTTTGCAGAAATTTGTAAGCAATATTGAGGTTTTATTGAGAAATTTCTACCACAAATAAACTGTGGTTTGCACACTGCTTGCAATCATTTAGAGAAACTCTGTATTGCAGCAGGTGGCAAAGTACAGCATGTGATGTGGTTCCTGTCTTCTGTCAGAAAGGATTATGAGTAACCAATGAATTTGAAAGTTTGGATCTGAAAATAAGTTATCCACTGAAATTCATAGGTGTAAGACAAGTAAAGGATTGGTTATATACTTCGGGGAATATAAGCAAAACATATTGATTTTTCTGTTTAGTTTTTTCTAAGTAGTTGCACAATGAAAAGTTATTAGGTAATAGACTTACAGCGAGTAAATGCAATGAGTTGGCCTCCTAAGCCAAACTGCAGCTCTGCCAGTTTGGGGAAAAGTGAAACAAAGGGAGGAGAGACTGGTGATCTCAGATATTGTGTGGGAAGAAAGGAAAACAGAAGAATCCTGTGATTTTTCTGGAATTTATATACATACATACTTTTAAAATGGAACTTCTTTAGGTTGCTCTGCCTCTCCAAAGAACAATTGTGTAAAAGTGTCTCAGGCTTTGCACTGAACTTATACTGTTAGATTCAACTACTTTATACAGTAATAACAGAATTCCCTGTCATTGTGTTTCTGAAGTATGCTATATATTCAACATCTTATATTACGTTTTTTGTCAATCCACTCAGCCAACTGTTCATAGATAAACTCATTTGAAAATCTCGATAATCTCGCCTATTTGGCATCTATGAAAAGCAGGTAAATGCTATGGTGTTCAAATTAGAAGCAATTGCATTCTCTGTTTCTGTCCTCACCCTTGATTATAGTCATTGCTAATCTTCGTATTTCAAATATTTTCTTAGGCTGCCTCCACACTAGTTTATCCACTGTCCTTGTAATACGGCCTTTTTACAAGTTGTCTGGGAACAAAATTTCTACCTTGGTATTAGAGTCTTGCTGCACAAAGGACACCTCAGTTGCAAGTGTAAATGAGTTATTTTTCTGGATAAAGGGTTGCTCCCTACGGCTGGGGCCCCTCCACCAGTAGAAAACAGCAGTGGGGAAAGAAATCTGTGGACTAAGCAGGGGGTGCGCGGCACTTCTGCAAGCTTGCAGCCTGGGAGCTCCCTTTGCCTGTGACTGCCCATGGCACTGGAGTGAAAAGAAACATTACAGAGCTGAGGGGAGGACAAAAAAACCACAAAGAGAATGAGTGGAAAAGCAGGGTTTTGATGCACAATGCTGCACTTAATGAACAGAAAAAAGGGAGAAGGATCAAACAAAGGTGCTGTGTGCTCACACCCATTACCTTAACTTCCCCTGAAGGCAGCAAGGTTTGTTCCATCTGTAATTCAGCCCAGGCCTCCAAACAGTCAGAGCTTGAAGAAAATAACCCATGTTTTGTGATTTGTTATAGTCTTTATCCTTACTGTAAATAAGGCATCCACGCCACCTGCGTTTAGGGGTATTGAATTGCCCTGTGGAGGCTAGTCTCTCTTTTCATTGACTGTGTAAGGAGGCTAGAAAGATTAGTCTCCCAAGGAAGGTGTCTAAAAATCTTGACCATAGCTGAAGGTTATCCCTTTCCCCCAGTACACCTTCCTTTTATACCGTTCTTGACTGTGATATTTTGGAACAGAAATATTTTGTCTGGTTTCTCTCTTAAGAAAGTTATATTTGGAGGCTGCTGCAGAAGAAAAAAATCTCTGCAAAGTGATGCAGAGTATTATTATTTTTTTTACCCTCATTATTTTTTACTTGTCTTGGCTTATTTTTATAGTTCTGCCTTTCTTCCTCCTCACCAGATTGTTTATACTTAAAAAGAAATAAGCCTTCTGCTTGTTGCATAGTCAGTTCTCTTTACATTTTTCTTAAGTTAATGTTGGTTTCTGTTGTCCTTTTCCATGTTTAGACATAGCCAGGATAAATTTCAATGACAGCCTTTCCAACTGTTTCTAAATATTTCTCACTTTTCTCGCAGACCAATTTCCATATGTTATAAAATTCAAATCAAAATTCCATAAGGCGCTCTCTCCATCCCTCCAGCCATCATCCCAAAAGTGAAGGGGTTCAGTTTGTTCAGGTGGAGCTCACTTTCTACGCCCCCAGCACCAGCAAATCTGTTGGGAGTGGGAGGACGGTGGAGCACGCCGCCCACGGCCACCTGCTCTGCCAGAGGGCCCAGAGCCTCGCCAGCATGGTGCCAAGGCACCAGCTCGGGGTGGGAATCTGCAGGAGGCACAGATCAGCTGGGAGATGCGCTACCTCACTTCTCCCTTGCTCGCTCTCTCCTGGGTAACCTTTGCTGACAAAGATGAAGCCTGTTCTGTTGGAGTTTGGGGGGTTTTTTTGGTTTGTGGTGGTGGTTTGGTTTTTTTTAAGTCTCCCTCCTGGGAAAGTACTTGCTCGTCTTACCTATAGACATTTAGTCAGTTGTAAGAGCTAGTTTTCTAGCTAGAGTGAAAATTGTGTAACACAGGTAGAGTATAATTATTTCCTTAGTAAACAGGTAAGTGGTGTGCACAACCTTGCTATTGGAATAATAGCATCCATATTGGAGGTGTAACTGAAAGGGGAGGAGGCTTCATCGCATCTACTAGGACATTATTTTTATGTAGACGAGGCCTTAAACAGGGTCTTGTCAGGTGCTTTTCTAAAAAAAAACAACCACAAAACCCACAAATAGCACCAAACCAAAAAACAACCCACCAAAAAACTCCCCCAGGAAAAAAAACAACAACCAAACTCAAAAGCAAATGTCAAATCTCACGTATGAAAAATAGAAGATACAGGCTCTTTTTGCCATATAAGCACCTAACTAGCATCAGCTGGTTGAATGTGGCTATTCAGCTATACTGCCTGCAGACGCTGCAGCTTTGCTGCAGTTCAGCCTCTCTGTTCTCCTAACAGGGACTCAGTGGGAGAAAGAGAGAGATGCCAGATCAGCTCCAGCCTGGCATCGGGAAATCTTGCAATGCATTATTGCAACAGTGGCATTTCAAGCTGGAAATCATGAATAGTCCTCAAAAAGAGTTACCCTAGCATATCCCCCTCACCCACTGGAAAAAGGGTATTCTATCATGGAAGATAATGAGGCTCATAAGATAGAAATTAGGTCACCGATTACTGTTGGTTTAGTAATAGCTGAGCTTACTCCTCAGTTAACCATTAGGTTAATTACAGTTCCATGAATTAAGTCCCCTGAAATGTCATTATTATTGACTCCCCAAACCTACAAAACTCCATAATTTCGGGATCTAATCAAACTTGTTACCTAGATACGGATCGCCCCAGATCAACTGTCTATACTGGGGAAAAAGCAGGGCAGCTTCCAGTACATCTTCCACAGCCTGTTGGATTGTGGATGCCTGAACTTGCTCAGGATTCAGGGTCTCGAGCATATTGAAGAGTGCATTATGGGCTATGTACTAAGTCCAGTTCTCCTGCGGCTATCTCAAAAAGCCTAGCTGATTCCCTCTCTCCTTGACCCTTTTACATTGTTCCTTTCTTTTTTTTTTTTCCTTTTTTTTCCCCCCTGCCTCTGCACACAATCTTAAAAACATCCACTTTTGCTCTGTAAACCTGTAGAGTCGTGAGTATTATCTGATGTGGGCCACGGCTGCCTTCTCTGGGACAGCTCTTCTAGTCTTGAAGAGCACAGCTGTACTTCAAGTTCTTTGGGTAAAATTGCATGCCTGGAGATGACTTGGCACAGAGTCACTTCAGATAGCCAGAGACTTTTGCAACATCAAACAGCATTGCGTACCAGGATCAGTGATGCAGGGAGCACACCAGGCACCTGACAACTGGCTGAACCTGGGCCTGGGGAGGTAACCGCTGATTTGCAGGTGTTTCTGCAGTATGTACCTGATCTCTTGGGAATCCTGGGGTGTGGGGAAAGAGGTGGGTGACCATGCAGTTGTCAGGACACATACATTTTGCTATGCGGACATGGATGTCTGTAGAGGCAACAGGATGGTGGATGCGTTGCAGAACAGCCTATACTCACAGCCAGTCTACAGGTACTTTTGCATGACCAGGTATGGTGGCACGGCCACTAAGCTCAAACAGGTCCTTTCCATAGACTTTGAGAGCAAGGCTGTAATTCTCTTAGTGGGGGAAAGGAGTCAGTGATAATAACCCTTAGCTTGATTTTCACTTTTTTTTTTTTCCTCTGTCTAAATTTCTTCAGAGGTTAGCTAAAAGAGGGCCATGATTGAAAAAATGCTTATGAGTATTCCTTAAGAGCTTCTTAAATATTTGTATTTAAAAAACATCAAAAGAAGTAGTGAACAGACCATTGTCTTTCTGGTGAGAGACACAGAAACTTAGCATAAGAGGTACAATACCTAAAGAATAACATGAATTTATATTAGGCTATAAAGATAATAATATTGAGGGGTTTGCAATGCCTCAATCTCCCAATGATTTCTGGTAATAATGTGATCATTTTGCAATGCCTTCTATTTTCATTACTTCCGTTGTCACATAAATAAGGCGTCCAGGTTTTAATACTTTGTGAACAGTACTTTCTAAATTACAGTAGTGTAGTATACTACTTTGACCTTTTCAGTATTGTGTGATTTGGTCGGCTGCTCTTTCTATTTATAGCTGTGCTGAGTGGTATGGCATGAGTGAGTGGTTATCAGCTAATGAAATACAGAACGCTGGAAAAGTCAAGTGAAGGTACTGTGTTAGAGCATAATATAATAATTCACCAAATGTATAGCATTAAGTATAGAAATTCTGATAAACCATTCTTGTGACAAAAGGTATAATGAGATTAGAAAATGCAACAAAAAAATTAATCCTTTCTAATGACATAGATTGTGCCTAGGCGGGGAAATGGTGTGAATTTAACTTGATCTCATTATACTCCTAAATTTGTAATCTCATCTTCCTCCTCAGATGCTTCACTTAAGAAGGCAGCAGTGTGTGTGTGTGTGTGTGTGATTGGGTATGATATATTCTATATTTGGGAAAAGTTACTTAATCCTTCAACTTCGGTGCACCAGGAAGTGAGTAATCCTCGAAGCAGAGGGAAACTTCCCTCCTAAGATTCGAAAGAGTCTTTTGGTTCTTATTCAAGGTTTTGCAGAATGCAACCAGAGTTGACTGGCTCCATAAATCTTCCTTGTTCCAGTGGTCTCAGCCTTTAGAAAGCCTGTTCCAGGCTGTGAGGAGAGACACATGCAGAATAATTAGAGCAGAGAACTCCACAGCCAGGACATATTTTACAAAGATGAGGTTTCGGTCGTCAGCGCTGAGCAAGAGCTATGGTTTGAACCATAGCATGCCTGCAGTGGACCTAGGAGCCTCTCTTAGCCAGCCATTACCCTCTGGATCATGATTTTTTACTTACTTGCTCCATGAAGCGGATGGCTGAGAGAGAGGTGGGAGGGAAATGAAGAATGTTATTTCTTTGGAGAAAGTAATGTCTTTTCTCTTTCCCTATTTACCATATTCTTTCAGATATGCTAAGTACTAAAGATTGCACTCAAGGCTCTGACAGTTTTTAGCTGTGCTCTTTTGTCCAGAGAGGATAACAACATAAGGACAACCTGCTTATTCCTGTGCATCCATAACCGAAAATATGAGCACATGCAGGAGCATCTTTCCCAATGTGTGTGTGCATAGCTCAAGTAACACCTGAAGTAACAGAGCCCCAACTTAATCTTGTATGATCTCCCTCCTCACTGAGAAGGAAAGAAATAATGAAGAACCCAGGTTTTAAGTTGCTGTCAGGGCTGGATACGCAGTGATTTCTTTCTCAACCTTGGACTAGGAATATGCATAAGTAAGTAATGAGACATTTAGGAACTCAAATGAGTCGCTTCTCTTAGCAACTTCCTTCTTCCCACACCTCAAGAGATTCTAACTAGTCCTTCCCTCTTTATAATCCACCTCCAGCATTTGAGCAACACAGAAGCTTCCAAAATGCAAGTGGCTTTCAACAGGAATCCATCTAACGTAAGTGTCTGGCCAGATGTGGGGACAATTGCCTCTCTATCTCAGACACCAGGGCCAGGAAGCAGCTACTGCCAAGAAGCTGTGTGCATTGTACCCCGGCTCCAGCCTCTTGGCCATATGACCTTCTGTGTAACTAACAGCTGTAGTATAATTGTAATGCACGATTCAATCCTATTTTTTTTTCTAGTTTTGTTTCTGTCAGTTCATGGCTTACACACAGCTCATTAGAGGATCTCTGTACTGTGGGAGACCCATCTGAAATTTACTGCAAGTGTGCCCATGCCTTCATTCTCAGTCCTACCAAGCAGAGCCCTCTCTACTGGGCTTCCTCTTTTTCCTCCTCACTTCCATTTATCCGCCACTCATTTGCTTCCAGCTATCCTGCTCATTCCTGTTTTCCATCTCTTTCCCAGTTTGTCTCTTGATGGCCACTTAACAACTTCTCGCACCCCTCCTCCACTCTCCTGGTTTCTCTCTCTTCCCAGTTGTCAGTCATAAGGCTCCACTTCCCAGACTGTTCCCCGTGTCCCCAATATCAGCCCCTGCCCATCTATTTTATTACTGCTGACACTGGGATCTCCCTGTTGTCCTCCTCTCCACTGCCCCAGTCCAGCAAAAATCTAAGCAGAAATGCACAAGGCGAAATCTCCCCTGCCAAAGGAGTGCATGCAGGCTACGTTGCAGTAGCCCATTTCTGGGACTTGAGGTGCTAAACTGTAAGTAGCTTTTCCTAAATAGTCAGGTAAGGGAAAATGTACAAAAGCTTTTAAGATGGTTGATGTGGTACAGATTTTTGCAACGGCAATGAGTACATCTTTAACGTGATAACTACCACCTGCCGTATTTCAGATGCCCTCATCGAAGCATGACATGGATAACTGGAATTTTTTCAGTTCATCATTTACAATTTCTTCTAATCTGGGCAAAAGTCTGTGGGTGCATGGTGTGTCATATTTATATTCTGTATTCCACAGAGCCAATTAACTTGAGGCAGACAATGGCGTAGAACACAAAAGTTTGGCAAAGGCATTAGCAGCTGAAAACCTGTTTAAAAATGGAATGTGTTGGGAAAGCTTAGTATTAAGCAGAATTAAGTCATGTCTGTAATACTTTGTTAATAGACAGGGTGGCTGGAAACAGCATTCAAGAAGGTGTATGACTGAGTTATGCAGAGTCAGTAAGCTTTTTGCTCACTGAAAATTGCTACCTTGTCCAGTTCTTTGCGTCTGTAAGGTTACCAAACATGGGAGGATTACGTTCTGCTGTTTTAATTACAGGTGCCTTGAAGGTGGATTTTCTTCTTACAGAAAATGTTGCAGATTTCCCTTCCCCTCCCAGTTTCTGGAAACTTTGTGATTTTTAGCTGCCAATGAGAAGGAAATCAGTAACACAAAATATTTTTTGGTTATAGATATATTTGGGTTAAAAAAAAAAAAGTCGCTACAGTGTCTCATTATCTCCTATTGAGTGGTATGTCTATGAAAAAAAAAACCTTTTCAATGAAGGTAAGGAGAAGAAGTTGCAGCATAGGAATCTCTTGTGTGCATCAGGAAAAAAAAAAGTACTCTAGTTTTTGACTAGCCACTGAGGAGATAAAGAAGAAAGTGACTCCTGTAAGGAAATTGGGGAAATCAGGGGTTTTTTTTTTCCCCTTCTCCTTTTCCTACACTTTTGCAAAGCCATTGGACACGTGTGCTGTCCTTCATGACTGTCTTCCTCTGGGGATGGGTACGTATGTTATGCAGAAATCTATTCACGAGTTTGTGTGTTTCACATCAAGTTCTGCAACACAGAGAAGAGGTCAGTCATTCTAACAATAGTTTACTTTTTTGGTAGAAAAGTTCATAAAAGCCAAATGTATTTTTTGTCTTGCCTCTTGTCTGCCAGACAGAAAGCCTGACTGGTTCCCTGCAGCTGTCTGGCCAGTCCCTCACAGCCTGGTTGGGTCTAGGTCTTGGGGGCGTCCCAGACCAGACCTGAGACCCGGGGACACTGTGATCTCTCAGCTCTCACCTGGCCCCTCCTTCAGGCTTTTTTCAGTTCCCCAAAGCAATTCTCTGTCTGGGCTGCCCATCTCCTACTGCTGACTGAGCCAAGGTGCCAGCAGAGAGGGATCCTGAGCCAGGGACAGTCCTGAACAGCCAGAGCATTGGGACAGACCTTCTGTTGCCAAAGCACCTTCCCTTCAAGCAAGCATGCTGGAAGCATTTGCATTTCTCAGGTTTTGTTTTAGACAAGCCCAAAGGAGAACAAAATAACTTTAAAAGCAGAGATATTACTTCTGAAAACAGATCTCCTTTTATGTTGCCTTTTGTTTTGCTTTTTACTCCACTTCTTGCAAGGTGAATCCTTTTTGCCCATTTTGTAATAAAGTTGGTTGAACAGAGCGCAACTCAGAAAGTCACTGTGACCTGGCACAGGCTATCCAAGCCCTTCGCAGAAGGTACCTCTTTTTTACCTGTGAGAGCTTATTTTTGCAAGAGTCTGTGCTCTGGCTGCTGTTGTGGTTGAAACAGTGAGCCCTGCTTGTCGCGTTTGCAACCTTCGTATCCTTCGTGTTCGTTACCTTCTGTATCTTTGAACTCCAGTAGTTCTCCCTCTGCCAAACCTACCCTTTTCTATCACAGGTGTCAGAGAGTCACCTTTTGGGAAGGGTTTGTGAAGCAACCACATGTATAGCTTGTGTGTGGTCTTCCACCTCTTATCATCACCTCTTATACGTGAGGAAATACTGTATCTACCGTTCTTGATTACAGTAACTTGCCCTTCAGGTGGAGAAACAAAAAGATATCCAGAAACTCCACAGTTACCATGCAGGTGTATCTCACATATTGTGTTTTAGGAAGATAAAACTTAAATGTATCTGAAAAAATCCTGAGTTTCCGTATTGAGGGAAACTAGTGGTGATGGGGGGAAGAGGGTTGGTTTTAGTCTGAATTGAATGGAAACTGAATTATACTGTGCTGAAAGTCCACCTCCAGCTGGAAGCATAGCCTCAGTATACCCCAGTATGCATTCACCATTTTCCCTGAGTTCAAAGAGGAGAAACTTGGTTTTGCAGCAAAATTATCATTTAACATAAAAAAAATAGAACATTATGAGTTTTAAGTTAATATCGTGCTTGTTACCTTTCCTTTTTCTGCGTTTATGGGATTGGTGATGCTTTGTGTGACTCCTGTTACTTCCTGCCCGATTTCCCCACCCCCCATTAGATCCATTATGGCAACATTCATACCTAACAGGATAAATGTACTCACAGCTTTTGTTTCAACGTACATTTGCCGATTAATTATTTTTCTGGCAGCATTATGTCAGGTTAAATATGTATATTTCTAAATTTACTTCACCAAAATAGAATGCAATTAACAGTGCAAAATGACTTTGAACAATTATCATTGTATAAAAATACTTAAGTACAGTTTTGAATTGTCTGCAAAATCCTTAGGAGAGGTAAAGGTCTGTTGCTTTGGAGGACTTCTGAAATATTAGACCAAATTCAATACCTGCACTGGTATGCAACAGTGATCTGGTGGCCTAAAAGCAATGAGCCTGCTCTGCTCTGAAAACCTGTGCAACAGGAAATTTGTAAATCCCTTTCTTTTCTCATATTGTTTTATTGTCTAAATGATGTTTGAATGTAGCATATACTTAGTGCATTATTATTATTTTTTTAAAAAAGTAGACAAGCTCCTGAACTGAAGTCTTACCTAATTTGTCACATGCCTGACCAGTGACAATGAATGCAATGACCCAACTCGTTTTGTGGCAGTGACATCCCAACTTGAGCTGTTGGGAGAGGTCTGAAAGCATCACTTGATACTCCTCACCCCCAAGACCCATTAAAATAGTGCCCCTCAAACCTTTACCATGTCATGAAGTTTTTATACAACTTAAGTCAGACATGTTCACCTCACTTGGTCTGGCCAGCTTAGTCCTTCATCCTCCATTTCAGAAGCGACGATGACCTGCTCAGTTATCCAAGTTCATATTCAATTAGTCGTTAAGAATTCCTAATTTAAATACCTCTAGGGAAAACATAAGCTCTTTACAAGAGATACTTAGACAAGTTAAGCGTGATTCATATTAACAGCAATTTGTAAAAGCTTGGTTTCACTGAAGATTACATCTGTTGTTAAGAAGTGTTAACTTGAATAGGCAGAGACTGTGGTGATTACGCGTATTATCTACACCCTGGGGGAGCTGCTCTGTATTATAATTGGAGGCAAGTTCTTGCTGTACTACTGAATTTGGATGAAAAACTTCCAAAAAATGCAGCAGTGTTTACGTGGAGTGTCAGGGTTTCGACAGTTTCCAAATCATGTTGGAAGTGGTTTGTATAAAATGCAACGGGACCATTTGTCCATCCTCTCATAGGGGGAGGGTTTATGAGCAATTCAAATAAAAATTGCAAAACATCAAACATACCCTAAGGTAAACTTGGTAGCTTGTAGGATTTTCTATGGTGAGGCAAGACAGGGCTTTTTCAAAACATCTTTTTTTGCACCTATGCTTGAAAGAGCACATCTTTCAAAACCTGGGAATTGATGTTGATGTAGACCTTTAGGATCTGAGCCAAAGCCAGCTGTCTGTGTAGGTGCCAGAAAGGCAATCCTGCTGCCATAATGCTTCACCTGCCTCAGTGTTTCATCTTCCTCCTGGAAACAGATACTGCGG
Organism: Dromas ardeola; assembly: GCA_013398915.1. NCBI lineage: Eukaryota > Metazoa > Chordata > Aves > Charadriiformes > Dromadidae > Dromas > Dromas ardeola. The sequence goes on along the minus strand of VYZM01013914.1, from coordinate 611,754 downwards.
CAGTTGCTGCTGAGTGGACAGGTAAACGTTGGGAAACGGCTGATCCATAACAGACTGGTCTGTGGCAGGCTTTAAGTTTGTAAATTTGTGCATCTTTTCCAGGCACAGATCCTATCCCCACATCTGTGGTGCAGGGCTCCACACTGCCAAAGAAGTAGTAACAGGAAAAGAAATGACCAGAGCTGACTCAGGCTCAGTAAGCCTGGTATGGTGAGAAAATGCTTCTTTTTTGCCATTGATCTCTCCTATTTAGGGGGGAGGGGGAAAAAAAAAAAAAAAGAAAAAAAAAAGAAAAGAAGAGTAGAATTAAGGAAAAAAAAGTAGAATTAAGCAAAACTTGAGCTTGAAAATCAGTTCTTTCAATCAAAAAGTTTTCCACTGTACCTTGCAGAGTTATGGTTCTGGTGTGTGGTATTTTGTTTTCATGTGGGATGGCATGACTCTGGAGCTCCTGCAGCCCGGGGAGCTGCCACAGACTCCCCTGTGCTACGGGATACAGTGTTCAACTGGGAAGCTCACTGCAGGGGTGTGGGTGGAAAAGGAATATGAACTATCTGAAATACAACTTTTATGAGGTGTTGCAATAACTTCAATTTTAAAAATCCTTTTTGGTTTTGACTTAATCTTTTTCCATCTCCAAACTTTTATATTTTCCAGTTTAAAAAAAAAAATATACTCCTTTTAAGCATCCACAGTATTAAAATTTCAAATTTTTTTTTTCTTTTCCTCCCTCTCAAAAAATCTGATTTACCGTTTGTTGATAAATAAAAAGGATCAATGTGGGCAACAATGTAGTAACAAAATGAAACTAGTTAAAAGGAAAGAAAACTACTTTCCTATTTTTCAATTATTTCCCTTGTTATGTGTCTGTTATTCTGTGCTATCTTTTTATCAATGTGGGCCTGTGCTATGAAATTAAATCAATAACCACTGTGCCTAAATTGAACTCTGAGGGGTAAAAAAAACCTCACCTCACACTATTATTATTTTTCATTTCATTTCTTATTTATTTTACCTTGTCTTTGTGTTGCAATCTATGCTGCTTCTGAGTGAGCGCCATTGGATACACCACACTATCACATAGTTTATATGATGCTTTACAGCTACTTTGCACTCAGATGATACTGTTGGAAAAGTTGAAACAATTTAAGTGATTGGAAATTTTCATCTTTTTTCATGGAATATGACCAACTCCGTAACATGATTTGCTGCAAGGAAAAAAAGTGTGGTTGCAGTGAGGTTTAAGAAAAACATGTTAAATTTTCCTAACTTGTGTCCTACCTTATTTTCCAGCACATGGAAAACTGTACAAATTTGAAAATTAAAAAAAACAGTAATATTGAGACAGAGGACATTCACACAGCCAGTGGCATCTCAAGTGAGGTCTGAGGTGAGCAAGCTTTTGTGTGAACATTGTGAATGTACCGGTTTTGCCCACAGATTGATTACGTGCAGCTGGAATTTGCCAAGGGGTTTCCTGTGCCCTGGGTTTGAAGTCCCCATTTCAGCGCCCAGTCTTGGCAGGCATGAATGCCCAGCAGACTGGACGTGTCCTGACTACAGTATATTGTGCACATGCCAACTGCCCTGCTTTGCAGTCACATTGTCCTCTTTTGCTACCATGAGGTTTTTTTCTCTCAAAAACTTGAGACTTGCTTTGACAAAAATTCAGTTGGACAGGAACACGTGTTAAATAAAACCAAAGTATGAAAAACCTCATAAAATACCGTGTCTGCTGTATAACATGTTCCAAAACATTAAAGACTCCACAGGAGCAGGAGTTCGCAGCACACACAGTGGTGTTCTGGGTTTTGTTTCTTCGTGATCTTTTGTTATTTTTTCTGTTGGAAGTTACTCTGAGTAAAATGAATTATTAAGCAACCTTGAGTAACTGCTGTTTATGCACTGAATTTATAGAGTATTTTGATCATTGTATTTACTTACATTGTTTATTAACGTAGTAATAATAAAAATAAAATAATAATAATAAATAATAATAATAAAAATTGTTATGACTATGAATTTACACTGTGCAGAAGCTGATTTTTTTCTTTTTTTCCTCCTCCACTTTTTGCTCGCATTCCTGACCTGGACTTTATCCCCATGACGTTTTTTGTTTGCAAACAGTGAAGAATGAGCTGGATGGAAGGGAGGGTGCTGTCCTTTACCCAGCTGCCCCAGCCTAGGATCATGTTGCAGGTGAGCCACTGAGCGGACTTCAATGTGCTAGTGGACGTTGCATGGGCCTCCTTGTCTGCTCACGTGCTGATGCTTATCTCTGAATTCTGTCCTTGTTCCAGGTGTAGGCACCTGCATATCCGGGCATTTTCATATTGATGCTGTGCTCCCTCTGCGCTAACTGGTGCACGGTGGGTATGGAAGGAGTAAGCAGGTAAGGCTCTTCTCTTGCCTTTAGTGAAGTGAGCTCCTGCTCTGTCTATCCAGAACTATACCTTTTGGGGTTTTTATTTATTGCTAATTGGAAAGAACAATAACAAGATATTAACTACAGCAATGCCTGTCTGTATCCCTGAATCTAGTTGTTCCCAGACCAGTGTTCATGCCCTGGAGGTCAGGCACATGATGTCATCTTAACCAGGGTGTTAGAAATGTACTTTCCCCAACTTTGTGTTACCCTTTCAGAATATGCTGAAACATAAAATAGGATAAAACATGCAAACATTTAACTCAGGTAGCTGGGTTGAGGACTGGCTGTGTTTGCAGTTATGCTGATGCATCCATGGCACACTGAAGTCCGGTGAGAAACAGCAGGGAAGGATAGGGGACAAAAATGTCAGTGGCAGCAGAAACAAGACACATGTCTGCAGCCTTCCTCTGTAAATCGTCTCGACTTCAATTTGAGTTTTTAGTTTGACTTATGAGCCGCACAATCGAGTAAAAGTTAAGTTTTTTTAAAATCTTCAGGGACAGAGATCCTCTGGCTTCTCAGGACAATGCTCTGGTGGTGGACCACCTTCACAATGAAGAATTTTTTTCTTTGCATCCACTTATAATTGCCCTTGCTGAGATGCAGTCATCGCTTCTCATCCTTCAGTGTCAGATTCTGAGAAGTCTGGCTCTGTCTTATCTTCAACCCCCTTAAGGCAGCTGAAGACAGCAATTAGGGTCCCCCCAGCCTTTGCTTCTCCAGGCTGAAAAAACCCAGTTCCTCCTACGTCATGTTCACATTTAGTAAATATGGTCTCAGATCTGGAAAACTATTTTCCTGTAATGTCTCATGTTAAATAATTGGTGAGCATTTAAAATGCTTTTGTTACTGGATTTGATCGCTTCTTTAAGCCCTTTTCTTTCTGAGGCTGAAGAATGGCTTCACCCAGTCAAACCTATCCTTATGTGTCTCTGTCTAAGCAAACCTGAAATGTAACCAGCAGAAGAAATGAAAAAGCCCTTCTTCTGTGATTACCTATGTCCTCCTGCTGAGCGTAAGCTCAAAGAGGCTGAGGTTAATGGGCAGAAGTCAAAGGCTCCAAGAGCTTCCTTTTTCTCCCCTTTTCCATCTTTCGACAGGCTTTCAAAGAAGACCGTTACTGCCAGCCCCGCTCCCTGCAGCCCTGCCCAGGAGGACTGCTGCCTGGCTGTGAAAAGCTAGGAGTTTTGCTAATGCATCTGCTGCTTCTTGAGGAGCCTTACCTCAGGCCTTGGAGGATGCTCTCCTGGTGAGTCAGTGGACTGATTTTAGCCATTCTGCCCTTCTCCTGCTCAGGGTGTGCGTTGGCCATAGACCTATCAAGCACTGCTTGCAGCCTTCCTTTTCTCCTTGCCATAACGACAAGATAGGGTTTTACTTTCTCCTTTAGATAAAGGTGCTTGAGATCTTTTTGAAGTTGATACCTTTATGTATTATTTTTCATAACTGACAGCCTTATACAGGGACTCAGCTCGAGTAACTCACCTGATCTTACAGTCAAAGTAAAGATGAGTATTTTATTTTCCATGTTGTTATTGCTGTTCAGTGTGATACTCAGGGCCACCGCGAGTTGTGAACATGGCTGAACTTCATGGCTGTGCTTTCTGTCATTTCTTTAGGCTAAGTGAAAATAAAAAAGGCGGTGTAGACAGTGAGAACTGAAAGAGAAGCTGCTGTACAAGACAGTAATTAGTAGTTAGTCTGGCAACCTTTAGCAACAATTGAATCTTTATGGCCCAGTGATCTCTTTTAGTGACTTAGTGCAAACACAAAAACTAGGTCACAGACTTGATACTGCTATGTGGGCTTCAGGGGCAGAAAACAGTCAGGAAGTTGAGAGAGACAGCTGACTGAGACAGGGCTGGGAGAGCTCAGCTTGGAGAGTAAGTACTGGCAGCATACCTCCAGAGACAAGGCTCACTAGAGGCGGATCTGAAAATTGCTGTCATACAACTTGCTTCTGTATTTTTCTCTCAGACAATGTGATTTTGCGTACACTGTTTATAAATAAACACGGTTGTACCAAAGGAATGCTGAACTTTATGAATTTCTTAATAGAATATTCTGGCAATGCATGTAATACTTGCTGTATTTTCTAGACTGAGCCCAACACGTCCGTCTTTCTGCAATAATCTTTTGGTGCAACTTCCCCGTGAATTGAGCCAAAACTTTACCGCAAGTCTCATTACAACCTTATAAGAGCCTGCGCAATAGAGCTAATTACTTGGCTGCTTTGCATGGAGAGGCTGTCAACAGTGGGGCCACGAAGGGCTGAATGCTGCCTCGTGGGGCTCCGGCTTGTCCCCAGGATGGATAAGCACACCTAGAGAGAAAACCTGTGCCCTGGTGCTTCATAACCATGCAGCCTGTTGATCGAAGTGGTCAAGTAGGGAGATTTCCAGGGCTCCATTTCTGCTCATAATGCAGTTGAGGTGAATCTGAGCTTGAAGTCTGGCTGTAGTGTTTATCATGAATGTACTCAGGTTTTGTGCTCTAGTAGAGCAAAAAATTCCCAGTTTTTTCCAATACAAATGTATTTATCACCACTTTTGTCCACTTTTGAAACCTGTCTCTTCATTTGGCTGTTGCCTTTGATCTGGAGTGTGCGTAGTGCCTCTTCTGTGCTTTTCCTGTTCTCTTTCTTTCAAGAGGTATTGTGGCTTCTATTGTGTTCACATCAAAGTCTTAGAAGTGTTTCCTCAGTGAGAATTACAGGTCATCAGGACAGCAGTAAATGGTCTAAGTGTATTATTATTTATTATTTATATCTTGTATAGTGCCAGGAGTATAGCAGATACTCTGATTCTGGCCTGTAGTACAGTGAAATCAATGGGAAATGATCCTTAATTAATTGAGCTTCTGTTCCTAAAGTAATTCAGCACTTCCACTGAGAATTAAGTCATCAGCTTCTCTTACTAAGTAAACATCACAATAAATAATATAAACCGTTCCTTCAGAATGTTTTGTTTTCCTGCAACTCAAAAGGAGCTTTTGTTTAAAGTTTAAAACTTTTATGGAGCTATGCCTCTGGGCATTTTAGACACAAGATGAATAAAAAATGATCTCGGGTTTTATTTAGAAAACCATTCCTGTGCATAGATGGGGTTGTCATTTTGAAATGAAATTTTCATACAAACTTTCAGCCCAAGGGACCAAGTGGGATCTTCAGATTTAAGAATTAATAAGTATTCTGCCACTCAATGGATCCCTGAGCAGTGTGTCCACACCAAAATCTATCTTTGTCTACCATCCCTGAGCACTTTGATTTTTTTGTATTTACTGGGAGTTAGCGCAATGTGTCTTTACATGGTACTATCTGCAGTATGCAACTAATCCAACAAAACTAGGCAACTTCACAGACCACTAAAAGCTACTAATTAATTCTAACTTCAAACATCCATGAAGACACACTCCATCTGATTGTGATGAAGCTTACAGCTAGGATTGTTATTTGTCACAGGAAAAACAACTTCCAACTTGTCAGGTCTCTTCAGTAACGTGGTTCTTTCCTAAGTTGTCGGTACTGTGCTCTCTCTTCAGGCTGCCGGGTAGAAGCGAACGAGTTGGCTCATGTACAAGAAAACCTGCCCCAGCTTCATACTTGCATCCCAGCCTTTGAAAGCCAGCGCGGTTGTGTAGGGATCTGTGCTCATACAGTACCTGAGAAGTAATTTCATTTCACCTACCTCCTTCGTGCTCTTCCTCCCGGTCCTGGTTTTTCATCTGTGACAACTTGCTTAGATCGTGTGGGATGCCGGAGGCGGGGGAAGAGGCCCGGAGCGAAATCCCAGTGCTAACTTTGCACATCGGCTGCCACCCCATGAGCACCATCTAGCTGACTCCTAACACAACAGCATGGGAGGCTGAGCGGGCGCAGCCACTGAAATTCAATGAAACAAGCTTTCCATGCTATAGCTTGGTGATGTAAGCTAGAAAAATACTGTGAAGCACCTGGGAGCCTGATATCCATATAAACCACTTGCCACAAATGCACGTTTGGTTGTCTCAGGGTGCAGCGACGTGGCGAAAGTATCTTCTGCTACAGGCTGTCTGCACGAAGCAAGTTTCACAGTCTGAGGATCAGGCTTTTTCACCTTTTGCACCGTATAAACAGCGAGAGTATTGCATCCCATTTGTTTTCAGATGATCAGTTCTCTGTAAAGACAGCACTGTGCTTAGGGAGAAGCACTGAACTGGAGCCTGAAAACCGCCTTTTGCCTGAGTACACTGTGTGATTCCTCATCTGAGAAACAGGATTGAGAATTTACCTATATCATTTTTCTTCAAAAGCATTCTGTAAAGATGACTTAATTACTTCTTGCATAATAGTTTGAAAATGAAGAATTCTGTCATGTTCAGAATTAGAAAGGGGTTTTACTCCCTTTTGAAGGAGAACTATAGTTCCCTGGGTTGAGTTTTTTTAGGTTTGGTGGGGGTTTTTTTGTTGTTCTTTTTTTTTTTTTCTTACAGATTTTACATTTCCAATCCTCGTGTATAAAGTCTCGCTGAAGAATATCCTTGGAATGGTGACAGCCTACCGTTATAGAAGCACTGCTTGTTGTTAGTTTAGCATTGCACTGATACATAGGGGGGATGATTTGCATAGTAGAAATGGAGAGTTCAGGGATCCACTGCACTGAGCGCAACTGTGAACTGTGAAATCGTATCTTCCATATGTCTTCCAGTTTAAGTAGGCATCTGTTCATTCTTTTCTTTATATCCATAGCTCGTGGGTTCATCTTTTCTCAGGCAAAGACAAAATACTGTCTTTCCTTACACGTGTCCCACTTGGCTGTATTCAGTGCAGAATGGTGTTGTAAGGAAAGATGCTGGGTGGGAATTGGGGGAACATTGCAAGGAGGTGTGGAAGGATTGTATTTGTTATTTAAAACATGAAGAGCAGCTTCCAGTCTGACTGCTATTCAGAAAAATTCAGATCCCATTATGCATCTCCCTATGAAAGCTCATATTCCAAATGAACAAAAAATATTGGGCAGTGTAGCAAGACACTTAGTCATAGGGATGTTTGGTGCATAAAGTTCAAGAGTTACTTATATGATCTACATTGATGGGCTCTGTGGACAGTGCAGCTTGAAAATGTTTTGGTTATTAAACCTAGGAGGTGCTGGAGCCACCTGAAAAAGTACACAGTATCAGCTCACACATCCCTCAGGTGCACAAATGTCAGTCTCCAAAGTTAGTTGGGAGCCAAGTGTAAGGAGATAGTGATTGACTACATCACCAGCAGTTACAGTCAAGTCTGTGGTTTTTTTAGGCTGTCTCAATATTTTTGAAGGAAGGATGATAAAATATCTCAGAAAAATTGATAGCTTTTCAAATGATAAGACCAACTTTCACTGGACAGGGAAGCACGATTGCATCTTCTAGAGCGCAGTGGAAGGTGCTTTGTGCATGATGTCGGCTGTCTGTACAAGCTGCGCTTTGGGTCCCATGGTTTAGGTCACTGCTCTGTGCACAGTGCTGCTGGTGAATTTACGGCTTGTCTACTGCCTGCAGTCTGCCTAAACTGTTACTGTATTCTCTGCCCTATCAAAATCAATCTGTCTAGTAGTGCTTCATTTGGGGTTTGCTGTAGTTCATGTAGTGGTGGCTCTCTACCTGCTGATTTGAAATGATTTTGGCAATTGTCTCCTTGCACTGGCCGGTGTCATTGAAGCAGTAAGAGTTGAGTGTGAGTCAGTAGACTCATCCATTACGCTAGAGTCGAGCAGACTCTTTACACTGCTATTGTTTAATTTAATCCAGGCAGAGATTCTTCAGAGCTAAGTAGCATGAGGGTTGGCAGCACCACCAAATACATACAATTTATGTTATCTTCACTATCCCAACAACACGTTGGCAAAGCTTCCTTCTTGACAACTGGCTAGCTCCTGCCATTAGTAAGAACATAGTTCTACAACCTGCAGGAGAACTACTACAAGGGCTGCTAAGGCAGGCTAGAAATGAAACATGTATTATTTTTTAAAGATAATAGATGATAATTTATCGATATATTCATTGTGGAATTGATGTCTTGCTTCTTTGAGAAAAATGAATTGTTTCCTCCTTCATCACGTTTTCTGAATGCCTAGTTTAAAAATTACTTCCTTCATCTGCCACCATCCCTTAAGGTTTCTTTTAAACAGGATTGGTTTAAGCATAAAAATTGCGTGGAAGCCTGCAGGTGATCCTCATCTCAAAAGACTGATGTCATTTTTTTCATTTTCTGGAATGCACTCCCCAAACACCTCACCTGCAGTGTTGAATATTTCCATGCAGGGGAAAGAAGCGGTGGTCCTTTATAAATTGTTCTGCTTTCAGTGACTTGAAACAAACTACGAGAAGCCACGTACACTCAGGTACTGGTACACCTAAAGGTGTAAATGAATGCCTACATGCTTAAGGCAACAGCTACTCTGACTTAATTTTTTGTGTGTGTTGATCTGGGAGTTAGCATAGACATCTTTTAGCGATCTCCCTATCCTTGAGTGATGTTGCAGCTCCTAAGAAGGGTTCATGTTCCACTAAAGGGTGGTGCAGGAGAACTGCATTTCTCCCCCTGTCTACATCTCACACTCCCGGTCTGGCCTTTGGCCAACCTCGTGATTTCTCCTGACTCTGTGCTTGGTTAGTGGTATAACGGTAATGCTGTCTCTCCTCTTCCCTCAGCTGTTGTGAGGAGAAATTTATTGATGTTTGTAAGGTAGTCAAATGTGATGACTGGGGCATATATGTTCTTTGTTCCTAGGGGAGCAGTCAGTTAAATGTACACGGGGCACAAAGACTTTATAAAATACGAAACCTCGGTGAATTTATTCCTTTTAATTGTATTCCATATTGTATTTTTGAGTACCTTCTTGTAAAATGGTGCATAATCTTTAATGAATACAAGACTATAAGGTCTCCTTTGGATTTAAATTCTAAGTATTTGCATAAATTTAGCTCCATAAAATTATTTTATTGGCAAATCAAAATGCACACACAGATGTACCTTTCAGAGCTTAATTTTGTAAACAAGGCATCATATTCGGCTCTCAGTGAAGCTGGCATAACTCTACGGTACCATCAATAGATTTACTTGAGATTTATATTTGGGTAACCGAGAGCAGCATTTGGCCTAAAGACTCCAGAGTGAGAAGCATGTAATTAGTCATCTGCCCAGCAAGTGCAGCCTACTCAGGAAATTTACAACTAGAGTAAAAATTTTGCACCAATCAATTTTTAGTCTGCTTTAACACCCACATTTTTCATCCCTATCTCATTCTTTTGTTAGTTAAATAAGATTTTTTTTTTCCTTGCTTGCACATCAGGGAGCTCAGTCCTGCTTTTTCCAGATACAGAGTCTCAGTGCTCTTTTTACATGGATAAAGCACCATCAATTTAGTTTAGTAAGAGATTATGTACAGAGAGAGCGATCATCTAATCAGGGTCTCAAGGGCTTTGAAATATTAAGCTTGATTTCTGTAGCAAGTTATTCCTGTTACCTGCTTTTCTGATGAAAACATGTCCAGCAAAAGGAATACCTTATAAATGGCTTCACTGCTTTAAGATCACTCCAAAAATTCCCAGCTGATAAATAGTGCATTGTGACTGACAGTAAACTGCGAGTATATACACATATCCTACCTTACTCTAACCCTAATATATGATGAGTAGTTATTTTCCTTTGTACATTGCAGAGAGATTTCTGTTCAAGCAGCAGCGTGCAGTCACATGTCACAGTCTGGAGCTAAGTTAGCTACCACTCTTTAATCATTTGGTAGCTCTGGCTGCCCAACATTATCTGACCTTCAATTTTTCTTCCAACAGCGTATGCTGGGACTTATAGTTTTAATTTCTTTTAGTCACGAAAACAAATAGACTGGTAGGGCTCAAAATGTTAAATTAATATATAATACATAATAAATACATTAATTTAAAATTGTCTATTTAAGTTAAATTTGTAATAATAATATATATAATTAATTTTTATATATATATAGGCTAAAGGTAAAATCATAAAATAAAACCACCTTGAAAATTCAAAGATTAAATCCTTTGAGCATTTTAAAAAATACATAGTGTCTACTATAGGGTAATGAAGACATACTTTAAAAGCCTGCTAAGAATCCTAAGCAGAATAAATATAATGGCCTCATCTTCTGAAAGATAATGTTGATACAGAACTATTACAAGTACAGTGCATTAGCACATCCAGAACTAATGGTGACCTTTGCTTTAAGCAACACTTGCTGAATTTGAAATAGCATTTCGCTCTGGAAACAGATTGCGTTTCACCAAGGAGGAAGGACATTCAGGCAGAAGAAGGCAGGAGCCAGCCTTTGCCATGCCAGGGCAGGTTGTGGAAAAGGCAACAGATCCTGAGGGAATCCAGGATCATACCTGGAACAGTTGTTCTGTCGTGATTTTGTTAGTATTTTTCATCAATCAGGCATTATAAAAGAAATTAAAAAAAAACCCAACAGACAATAAAACAACAAACAAACAAAAAAAGGATGGAAGGAGAAAAGTGCTATGCATGGTCAGGCACTTCCTGAATTTAGAGTTGATAGCTTTGACACATTCTGGATTCAATGTTCTTCACAATCCTGTATGAGATGAGGTGGAGGGATTTGAACCGGTATGCAGAGTTAGCCTCAAGCATTTCCCATCCTGAGCACTGAGGGTACACACTGGAGGATGTTGGTACTAAAAACAATTTCTCAATGGATTTTTTTCTTTTTTTTTTTTTATTTTTAACTTTGCTCTAACACCACAGTTCAGACACCTCCAGGAAAATGCAGCACAGTGAGAGTTCTAGGGTCTACTGGGATCTCACAGCAAGTCAGAAATTGCTGCTGGGACAATGAGAAATTGTTGAGGATGAACACTTCGGCATATGAATTGTCTCAAAGTAAGCTTCTCTTACCAATGCTTCCAGCTGTCCCGACCTGCGGGCTCCTCGCTTGTCTTAGTCACAGCTGACACCAAAGCTGAATGGCAGACACCGTCTTATTTCTTATTTATGCAGTGTCTGACTCCTTCCCTGCGTTAATTAACCTGCAGCATCAGCAGAAGTCCATGGCAGGGGCTGACTGCTGTGCTGGGGGCTCGATGAAGCCTGAAAGGGGCCACACATGTTGTGACCTGAGAGCAGAGTGGTAAATGCTGTGCTGGGATTAGGTAAATTTCTTGAGGGATAACATACTTTGGTCACCATTAGTGTCCTGCACACCTTTGGTTTAAAAAAAAGAAAAGGGGGGGGGCGGTGTGTTCAGGGAGAGGCAGAGACAAAGAAGGCACATTTTACTGCTACCTTTAAGCGCTGGTATGATGGCTCACCTTTCAGTCTCTTCTGTGATAATAACCTCAGAAAGAGAGAAAAACACTGTAAAAATGAATTGGACAGTGTGTGTATTGCCTGTTACACAAAGGGCTATTATTTCTCACTGCATGTGTACTTACCATTAGAAAAGTTTTAAGGATAATACAAAAACTGAGATGACAGCTGCCAAAGGCATTTTAAGATTAACTAGCATAATTGCGCTTCCAGATGGAGGGAAGTTCAGAAACAACTTGATGTTTTCTGACCTTAGGGTGGTGAAGGTGATGTGTTCAGTCTCTGGAAGAAGCATTTACTTCATCGTTCAGTAACTGTACCTTTATTCCTTCCCCACTTGCCAGTTTATTGCCGCAGCAGTGGCATTGGCACGGCATCTGGAGGGAGCTGTTTGTCTGTTTTGCGAAGATAAGGTTGCATCGTGGAGGATGCCGAGCAAGGGCAGGGGAACTGAGACAAGGGAATGGGGCATCAGGCAGCAGGTACAAATGGAGTGAGATGAGCACAAGCACAAGCACCTGCTTCTCAAATGAATCCCCATGTTTGCAAACTGATTAAAAGATGGCTCTTTTCTTTATTGAGGTGAGGAACAGGGCAAAGTGGGACCCCACTAAAGGCGATACGGAGAACTGCCTTTTTGGATAGCTAAGTGTTTAGATATGATTATTCTTTTGGGAGAAGCTTTTTTGGTCATTGTGGCAAGGTGAAGGCTGGTTCTCAAAAAACCCTTCTGTGTTGCCTGGTTTTTCTTACAGATAAAAAGCTCCTCTTTGTTTCCAAAGAAAGCCCATGTGGCCCCTTGACATATAGACATATAGTTATACTTCGTGCTTACAAGTGGCCTGCTTTTAAGGACACAGTACACCAAACTCTTTGACCAGTTCTGTGTGATCAACCACAAAATTAAATTCTTTCATTGCCACTTAGCATCAGATATGAAGCCATTTTACAAAACACGTGGTTACTCGGACATTCTCCCTGTTGTTCCATGATCATGTCAATATACCTGAGAGAAGCGCACAGACGAAGCAGCTCCGGTACCTCAATGTCCTTCATGCATTCATTTCACCCGGCCTTTTGCCTCCCACAGAGCATGATACTAGCTGCTGTCTTGCAGTTGTCCACCAGCATCATGCATCAGGTACCGTGGGTGAACAAGATGCAGGCACAGGGAGCGGTGTGAGCTCAGGGCTACTCGTACAGCAGCAAGGGTCAGCCTGTGCTGCCGTTCCCCAAGGGCCCTGCTTCCCTCAAGATGAGTTGGCAGTGAAGAGCATGTGCTCACTTAAGAGATGCTGCAGTCCCTCCTTTTAGGTCAGGGCTGCGGCAATCCCTGGCTGTTGCATTTAAAGGTAAACCAGTATTTACCTCCCAGTTATGGTGTACATAACTCCTGCTGAGACCAGTATTTCTTCTGCAGTGATAGGTTTAGAAAAAAGTGTAATTTGTGGAAATCCTGTTGCATTTTTAAAAGTTATAATTGGCATATATCAGTGCCCCAGTTCTCTTCAAATATAATTAGTTAGGATTTAAAGGGTTCTGCGCTCATTAGGCCTGGACCTCTGGCAGTCAGAGAAATACTGTAGAGAATATACGTTCATGTACGTGGCTCCTAAATGGTATACATTTGTCATCAGTAAGAGTCCTGTGGAAACTGCTCTGCTGACAGGACTTCCTGGTCTGTTCTCTGTATCTCATGGTCAAAAGGGAGTGTGTTTTTGGATGTTTTCAGATAACTAGGGAGCAGAAACAGAAAGATCTAATTAGACTACAATAATTAATGATCAACAGTAGAAGATTCCTTAGTATAGCATTGGAAAATTATACATTTAAAGAATGAAGCCAACCCCCCTATCCTTACATTTTTTGAGTATTGGTTTTGTTTTGTTTTTAAAGTATTATGACTGATTATACAGCATTAAGCAATGCTCAAAGCAAAAGACTTTGAAAAAACGCAGGAACTCTTTGAGACTTTGAGCTTCCTGCAGTTGTTGCAGGATATTGGGCCGTAAAAGCATAATGGCAGCCTTTTGAAGGGGTACAAATTTATAAATGTTACTTTTTTGAATAATATTCTGGTTAAAATGTTAAAGTTTATTGATCATTATTTTAGACTTCGTATGAGCATCAATTTGTTCTAATACTGAGACACCTTGAATATTAAAACACATAACAGAAACAAACATTATGAAAGGATAATTTTGAGCTGATACTAACCTCTTCCACTAAGGCAAATCCATTTTGTTCTGAGTAGCATGGTCCTTTTGTGACCTTGCAATTGCAAGGTTTTTGATGAAAGAGGCACAGGCACCCTTGGATTGAAACTTAAACTACAAAATTTTTGGGCGAGTTAGATTCCAGCATCACCTCTGGCTGCTGTAAAGTGTGCCACTCCTAAAGACTCTGTGATTCTGTAAGAAACTTAACAGTATTAGGTGATCTGATCATCTGAAGGATAGTGCGTAAAGCTTTAGTAACAATGGAAATTGTCAATTTAAGAAAAACCTTTGCACTGATCTTGTGCTATATTCCAATTTTGATTTTATGATGCAGATGCGTATCTTTATAGTTATGCTGTGGAGATATTTAATCACAAGCTACAATGTTATTTTCGAAGATTAAAGAGGTTTCTAAATCCTTTACAAAGCACCTTTGAAAAAAGGCATCAATGAATGTTATGAATAGCAAATATGTGAATCTATAATGCATTTCTAAAAATTACAATACCATTATAGTATTGGTCTCTCTTAACAAAGCATAAGAGAAATCTGAAGGCTATTTTAACGTAATTTTATTCTTCAATTAAAATATTCATGATTACCTTTCATTATTTCAACTCCCTGATCATTATGAAAAATGCAAATTATTTCAATTCACTTATTCAAATTTCACATAGAAAGGAAAAAGTATCAAATCCTACTGAGTACCAAGTGACCACAGACAATTTTCATAGGAGTGTAGCCCCAGCTAGGATTCTAAATTTGGCTTCAGCATTTTAATTAAAATTCCTCCACAACAAAATGACAGGGGCCAGAATCCTAGTGTATGGCTCATCATGAAAATGAGAATTGTTGTGATGGTGATCCACATTTTATAGGGTGTGCATTTATTCCATTATTATACAACCCTCACAAATCTACACCTCGTCTTTATCAAGTTTTATGTACTGTATCATGTAGAGGAAAAAAAGAAAAAAAAAGGAAAACCTTAGATTTCATTCCCTAGGTGTTCTCCTTGCTTTTAGAGAAATGCTAATAAATGACACTCAGGTATCTCATTAGTAAGTAGGACTCTTAGGGGGTTTTTTTTGGACTGCTGATACTCGCAGGGCTTGCTCACTGCAAATAGCTTCTGCTTTCTGCTGTTATGACCATTGCTCAGTCACTTATTTTCAATTTTCATTCTTTCCAGCTCTCTTCTACCCAACCCTTCCCTCTACCTCTAAGATTATTTTTTTCCTCTGCCTTTTGAAGACTTCTTCTTACTAGCACAGTCCTGGCCTTTATACCCTCCAAACTGACACTCCGGACTCCACTGATCTGCTTCTTTCCATTTGTTTCTCTTCCTGTGCTTTCTCTTTCTTCTGCAGGAGAAGCAGAATGGTTCCCTGCCTACCCATGGTACAGCCCTTGGATACCACCAGCAGCTGAGCCTGTGCTGAGCACTTGCTTTTGTCCTCAACAGAGCAGTCTGAGGAGGTCGTCTGAGGAGGAGAAAGCTTTCAGAGGTGTATCTGCAAGTTTTCTCTCCTACCACTATCTCTCACCACTTATAGTATCTGGGCATCTTTAAGTGTTTACTACACTTGTTTTGTTGGGGGTTTTTGTGGTTTTTTTTGTTTGATTGTTTTTTTATTTTTTTACATCTTTGTACAGTCTATTATTTATTTACTGAAAAATTAAGGGGGAAAAACAGTAACAGACTTCAGGTAACATGCTCATCAGTATGAAAAGATTCACAATCTGTTCTCTAATGACCTGCAGTCAGTATGAGTTTTACATTACAGCCCAGCATGACAGCATGACATATCACCACATGACTGGCAGTGTCTGCTTTGGGCACCATTGGGCAACATGAATGAATCAGAGGAGCACACCATATACCCTGCAAACTGTTATGCAAAAATTCAGGGTTTACAGTTTCCTCTCCTGAGAAGAGATAGTTTACTGGCTGAAGCTGTGCTAAATTATGGAAGGGAAAATCAAGTGCTATAATTGTGGGTGTTTATCACAGTTACAGTTTTTTTCTATTCATAGAAATTTGATCTGAACAGGGTAAATCTGTGCCCGCAATACAAATGACATCATCTGCAAACAAAGTAAGTGGAAGAGACACTTTTTATGGCTTTGTTTTATAACTCTTCTGTTTGAGGAACTAGTCTATAGTTTATGTTTTCTCTCATATACCTTCATGTTAAAGTAAACACAGTGTCTAATAACTCTTCAATTAAAACAGGCTTTGTTTGAGTAGGAAATTAAGACAGCAAAACTTGATTGACCCCTGGTTGTGGTAGTAGTTTTGTAGAACAGATAGTAAAAACACTAAAGGATGGTGTAACTCCAATTAATGTCTGTGATGGAATTCTGTCAATAATAGCATAAGGAGTCGCTGCAGTTTGTTTAATGTTTTGTCACAGTAGAACAACAAAACTTCTTCCCAGCAAGTCCCAACACCTTTACACCATCTGAACAGCATCCCTTTCAGAGTTGGACCTTTCCATCAGTATGTTCCCCAGGGAGGGAAGGTCTTAAGTGGGAGAGAGCTGATGCTCGGTCAGCTGTGTCCTGATCCGCAAAGGAGTAAGCGTATATCAAACCCACGAATATTTGGGAAAGGACTATGCTAGAGTGTGGTGTTCATAAGCTATATTCCACTGAAAGATGAGGCAAGGGTCAGTCAGCTGCTTCTGGGAATGGGGAATGTGTAACAAGGGCTATTGAATATTATTAGAGCCCTTGCTCTCTTCCCCAGTCCTGGTGCCACCTAAACAGCAGCTTGGTAGGCCATGGCAACTGGAAAAAGCTGGCGGAAGGCATGTAGAGTCACTTCCTCACCTCTCCAAGCCCCTTACTCTCTCCCATCTTTTCCCCTACCTAGAATGTAAAGTAACATCGTTTATAACTATTTATGCAATCTGGGTCTTCATGGATTGGGAAAACAGACCGCAGCTGAGTAGAAACTTGCTAAGCCTTCAAGTGGAAATGCAGCATGTGCTCAGTTTCTTAACAAAGCCGGTTTCATCAGTTTAGGGTAAAACGAACACAAGCAAGAGACTCTATCAAAACTTCTGTTGTGCGGTATCTTGAACCGCAAAAGTTGTTGCTGGCCTGCCTACTGTTTAGTTGTCTGGTCCCTGAACTGGAGCTTGCTAGCCACAATTAACCTACATTAAGGAGGGATAGGTGTTTCACCATGATGCCCAAAACAGTGAGGATGCTGGGGACCAGCAAGAAACTGGGAGAGCATCACAAGTCCCATCAGTGCCTGCAGCAGGGCTATGGCAAAGCCCTGTGTTGAGTCAGGGCCCTCGAATCCCCTCCCAGAGAATGGGCACTTACAAAAAGTCTTTGAAACAACCCAGCAGCACAATTCTCTTTTTAAGAAGAAGAGCAGGAGGTGGCGATAGCTGGGCCAGGAGGAAGCTAGAGGAGAAAGCAATAAAAGTTTCATGGGACCAGAGAGAGATGAAAACAGAGCGTGACTCTGATCACTAGGCAGCATTGTGAATGGGAGACGACAGCCTGTGATTTTCTGAACCTTGCTCTCTACCCTGTTTTTGCATTTATGTTGGTAAAGAAATTAAGCTCCATTATCATTTGGGTACGTCACTATTTTGCTGCAGCCTGTAAAACCGACTACACTGTATGTGAAGCCAAGTTTACCTACTGGATTTCACTTGCCTCTGAGATTTCCAAATGAGAAGGTTGCCTGGTTCCTCTCAGTCCCTCACAAAAAATTATGCAGCAGTTTGTGCCTTAGGTTTAGGAGAGCAGTCATGGAAAGAGTGCACATCTGCCTCCTCTCTGCCCTTTCCCACCCAAGGAGCTGCTGTCTGGTCTGCTTGGGCTGATTCTCATTGGCATGACTTTAACCTAAGATGACCTCTGCTGTCTGTGGGAAACTCCAGTGTTGTGCGTGTTTGTTTGTTTTCACAGACGGCAAACATCGAAAGTGTTTCATTCTGTAATTTTGAAATAACTTGTATCCTTGGTTGTGGGTTAGTCAGTCGTATTTTCTTTTTCTCACTTTTGTATTATCTGACACAATGCCTCATTTAAGAATGTTATAGGAGGAACTGATTAGCAGAAACTGCGTTGTAAAATGAGGAAGACTTGCTGCTTAGTCTAGTAGAATGTGAGTCTAAAACACTTTTCTCTTTAAGTATAAAGAAAAATGCCTTTCATACCCATACGGAAACTTTAACTTATTCAGTTTTCTTTGCTGCAGAACGTCCCTCACTGATTGACCCATGCTGCTATGCTTTTGTTATAAATCATAGCCAGAGTGGGAACATCGAACTGTGATATACAGCTCTATTCAAATCACACTCTCTTTTCTACCTCTGAGGAGCTTGCTTGTTATGGAGACTTGCGAGTTATAAATAGGACAACATATAACAAGCTTCATTGCAAAGATATGCCAGAAAATATTTTCTCTGTGGGGAGAGAATCTTTTAAAAGAGCCTTTCAATTTTCCTGCTTCAGTACATACTTCTGCTATTCCCTGTCCTGAGTATCCAAACACTCAGCCAGGGTGGTAGGACTCGACTCTTCAGAACTTGCTGCTTCTTTCCCCTGCTTTGCCACAGACTTTAATGCAGCATTTCAGTTTGTTCACCTGCAGAATAAGGAATTTCTGTTAACCTAGATTATAATTTGAGGACCTGTGCAGAGCCAGCATGAGATAGCATTATGACACAGGATAAGGGCTGTCTCTGTCAGTGTAAAACATCTTTGAAGGTGTTCGAAGCTTCATCATGTCTGAAGTAGAGGAGAAAACTAGTTGTGACTTGGAGTTAGATTCCTTACCCTATTTTCTCTTTCTTCTTTCTCCAGACATCCCGTGTGAGGATTATGGAAAGCAAAAGCTTCCCCCTGTTTTGCAGTTCTCGTTTTTCCTGCTGCGACTGGTACCACAATCTGAGCCACAGAGGAGAAAGCAGGGAAGGGAAAGATGATCTTAGTGCCCCTGTGAGGATGAAGGCTGGTTAGGGCTCAGCGATGGAGCATGCGTGCAGTAGTTATCTGGGATAGTTTAACAGTTACGGTGAACTCGGACACAAAACAGCTCCCCTGCATATGTAGCCCACCCTAAGGTATGTGGCAATTGTACTGCACAAGAACTTTGCGATTAGCTTTCTGGACTGCTTTAATTGTTGATGGAGAGCGAGAGGGGCACCGGAGACCTGCATTCTAGCCCTGATGTTGCCAATGCCTGGATGAGTGACCCTGAACTTGTCACTTCATCTCTCTGGGGCAGTTTCCCCCTCACTCTGTGGTCTTCTTATCACTGTGAATCTTCTTGACAGGAAGGACAGCCTCTTGCTGTGTATTGGCATCATGTCAGTCTTAACTCCTGTTTTACCTGTGGTCTCCCAGTGCCGCTATAATCTCATAATTCCTCATATTTGTAGCGATAGTTCTACTGTTGAATGCAAATCTGTATCATTATATTATCACTAATAGATCATTCACATCGCTGTTTTTCCAAGTTCCTGATTATTTTTGTGTGAAGCAGTAAACAGGAGCAGGGAAGTACTGAAAGTACTCTAGATTGTCTGAAGATGTGAAGTAAGTAAACATAAATCATGGAACAATAAAATCTTAATTTTTAATGCTTTTCCTTTTCCTGCTTTTGTGATGGATTTTATTCCTTCCCCTTAGAGTTCTAGTGGCGGTTGGCTGTTACAGGCAGCCTCCATTAGGAGAACATACTTTGTTGCTATAGCAATTCTTTCTCACTCTGATATTTTATTGCACTTAGATGCTGCTGGGGGGGAAAAAAAAAAAGCAAAACCAAAACCCAACAAAAAAAAGCATCACTGACCTCCTCACAAATGTTCAGCCTCCCTGATCTCTTATTTCTGAGCAACTTTTAACTATATCTCACAGCAATCTGTATTCTGGTAAACACTTTGCACTAGGCACAATCTAGAAAGGTTTATCATTGCTCTATAAGTGGCATACTGCACACAGCAGGACATGCTGCAGCACAGTGTCTGACATAGCAGATTTAGATTACTGTTAAGATAAATTCATCCTTTTTGATCTGAACATTTCACCAGCTCCAATTTGAAATCTTGATATCACCCTGTCAACCAAAGGGGATGTTTTTAAGCAAGGGAAGAGTTATCAAAGGTTTCCTCAAAGTTCCTTTTAGAATGGTTTTCTACAAGAGCAAAGATATATATTTATTGGGGGTGAATGCAGTGCTCATCAAAAGTGCTAGACTAAAATCCCTGTAGACATAAGGCCTCTGTTCAGCATCAGATACTGAACCAAAGCTTCAGGTTTTTTCTACTCTGTCAAAACCAGATGCCTAAACCTTCAACTAATTAGGCAAGAAAAGGTCATTAATTCTCTCTTCTGCTGACTGCAGGCAGCTGTGCTCTCCCACCCAGGACGCCAGCAGCATCTTCCTGGGAGTAACCGTTTGTGCGGGGCCAGGGCCGCCTGCGCTCCCTTGGCCGTGTCACCCAGTCTGGGAACCAAAGAGAGGGCAGCTCTGCAGGAGGGAAACAGAGAGAAGCTAAATACAGCTCTCCCACCTCCCCCGCTCATGAAGGTGACATCATTCTCATGGGGAAGGCACTGCCTAGAAATAGGTGTTTCCATCATGTCGGGGCACATTACCAGCGCATCCCCTCTCCCAGGGAAGGGGGTGAACACAAGGTGAGCAGCGGTGGGAGAGATCCTTCCCCTGTCCTTAGCTTCCCGGGTGGGCAAAGCAGATGGGGTGAGAGGGAGCAGGAGAGCTGACACGTAGAGCACTGCCCTCAGCCTTGCCAGGTCCTGGGGACTCCTGCCTCCAGACAGCAGTGTTCAGAGCACCACAAAAGGGTGGCTGCACCCAGCAGCACCTGCATGCCTGTTCCTGGGCTGGGCATGTGGGAGCATGCAGCTTTCTCCTTCTTTCATGGCACGCTGTGTTACTCTGAGGCTTGAGTGGGGCTGGCCATGGCCTGCCCCTTCTGCACCTCTGCATTGATGCTGGGAAACATTTCCATCAGCAAGGCCAGGAGAGCAAGCAAGCGTAGCTCTCACCAACATGGGCACAGCCCCTCACTTCCTTCTCTGTGCCTGCATCGCAGCTCGTCAAGGAGACACAAACGAAAAAAGAGCTATTTCACAGTCCAGTGGCTGTGAAACTTTGTGTAGCCGGAGGGCGAGGCATGAGGGCATGATGGAGGAAAGCAGCATGCAAGGTCGACTGCTGCAAGACTGAAAGGCAGGGAGGAAAGCCCGGAGGGGCAGGCTTTGCTGCCTACCTTGCACCATGCTGTCGCTGCACGCAGTTTTGCCTCACCGGGGACCTGCTGTGCATCCCACAGCAGAGTCTGGGTGCAGGCTGATGTGTTCATGGGGGTCCAGTGGCAAAAGCAGTAGGTGTGCATGACAATCAGCATAGATGGAATTCAGAGGGACTTGGCAGGCTTTGAAATGGAGCCTTTGGTGTTGGCATTGACACCTCCATGGTGGGCATCATCGTGCTTTTGGAAGTGGGCTAGGACCTACTGATTTATTGCATGGGGAGCAACTTGTAAACATCAGACAGCACACTAAAACTGAACACATGGCTTGCAGCTTGGGTAGATTTGAATCATCTGTCTGCATATGACCGGTTGTCATTAGACTGGTCCATTAAATCAAAGTCTTCGAATTCCACATTCCATTTTCAGCCTGAGGTTATAATTGTCTTCATTGTCAAATGTACATGTATATTCAAGACTCTTTATGAATCGTTAGGACTATTTATGAATAGTCCTATTTATGAATAGTCCTAACTCAGTTTACTTGCTGTTTACAGCACAGATAGGTGTGTGTTGCATCGTTATCACAACAAAGCCCTTATTATTTAGGTGCTTACAATTTTGGCAAACACATGCAGGCTGAAATTTTGCATGCTTGGACTCAGTCCATAGGCAGAGCTTTTGGAAGCTGAAAAGTAAAACGCATTCAATGATCTTTGAATTGTGTGTCGTTCAATGACATGTATCCCCCCCAAAACACAGCATGTTGTTGTTTATCCTTGTAGTAACATAAGAATGGGTGAGCTGAGTCGTTTAAACTGTCTTGTTTTGGAAATCTTACAAAGATTTACAAATAGAACTAAAAAAGATGCAATTTTGAGGTAAACTGCTTGTCACACTAAAACAACGCATCTTTTTCGGCCTTTTTCCACCACATATACACAGGAGTCTGAGGTGTTTGACTCAGTGGTTTAAAATATCTGTGTTTTTGTAAGATTCTATCAATTGATTTGAAATTGCAAGAATTATTGCTGTTACCTTGCTAGCAGCCATACAGCTCCTAAGGACACACTTTCCCCAAGAAAACAACTGTCTTTGGTGTTGAGTTCCCTGTTGTAGGATCTTTTCTTTCCCAGCAGGGTTGTCTGGCATTTACTGTTCAACAGAGGCTGGTTGTTAAAGCCTCGAGGCAAGGGTTTTTTACTAAACTGCGGCTTGCTCAATCTTTTCCAGCTGGTAAAAGATTTTAACTCCTGCTACTTTATATTATTCATAGGGCTGGAAGATCACGCTCTCCCATCAAACAAGCCCTACTGAAGCTCGGAAACCAGCAGCCCAAGGGTGTGCTTTCTGCTCACCAGCGCATGGTCGAAGGGAAGAGCAAGTGAGCAGAGCTCTGGACCAGAGGTCTGCTCCCACCTCCCACTCCAGTTGGCTTTCACAAACATTTCTGCTTGCATAGCATGGTTCCCCTTGAATGTTATCCAGTTCCTCATGCAAAGTAAGTAAAATATAAATACTTCTGCTTTACAGAGAGGGACTGCAGCTTGCCCAAGATTAAAGAGGAAGGGGGAATGTGAATAACCGGGGCTGAGATTTCAGCCCTCATTCAGGCTATTTGATTTCACAGTATTAGCGTTGTTTTCCTGTTATAAAGAATTGCTGCTATTTTTTGGCTTTATTTTTTGGCAGGTAAATTCTAACTGAAATCTGTACGGAAAATTACCCCTCACCACCACTTTAGATGGCAGCCACATTAAATAAAGACACTGTCTATTAGGAAGGGCTGTCTACTATAATCTGCTGTGTAAGGATCATGAGAGTTGCGTTTCTTTGAGCAGCTGGGAAGTACAGACTTTTAAATTCAATTTTTTTGATTTCCAAGTTTATTTACATACCTCCTTAGACTTGCCAGAAACTTTCTTGTCGTGAATTTCCATGGGGGATTTCACTAAAAAAACCCACCAGCGTTTGCAAGACCAACCAAAAAGTCCTGCTGTTTTCATTTCCTACATTTCTTGTCCAGCAGGGCAGGGTTTTTTCTTCATATGTGCAATCTCATAGGAAACAATGCAACAACATTTATGGGGCTGATTATAGAATTCTTCACAATAATAAACGGGATCAATCAAAATCTAAAGAAGTAATAAAAATTTCATGATTCAGGACATAACACCTGTAGTTAATCACTGCCCCAGTGACTACATGTGTGGCTGCCTGCCAAAGTGGCTATACATCTTAATGATGTAAACATCATGGAGTCTATCAGAAACATGTCATTTTGACAAGATTACATTGCTTTCAGTAATTATGCCCAAAATTGAGAACATGAACCTACGTGGTTTGCACAAATCTCACTTTGGTCAAATATAATGAGCTTTTCCGCCTGAGGCTGGTTGTCCAGCCAGCACTGTGGATGTGGCTGCTGAACCCATGCAATGAGGCGTTTCAGTACGGTGTCCACTGCAGCCGTGAACAAAACGTGAGCACAAGCTGCTGCCACCATCCGTCTGGCAGAGTGACGCTGCTGTGTCCACAGCTGGGAGTCCTAGCTGCTGTCTCCTGCTTTCTCAACAGCCTCCCAGGTTGACTTCAGACAAGCAATGTTATCTCTCCACTTTAGTTCACAACTTGTAAAATGAATAATTGCCCACCTCCAGATATGTTAACATCTATGATGTTTAAGTTCTCTGGTGAGGACCACATGCATCGCTCATCTAACTGGGTTTCTTCACTGCTCCATTCAGAGCAGGGAACCTCTCTAAAGTACACCCTCGCCTCAAGGTCTTTTCACTCTGATTCTGTGGCAAGTGCAAGGATTTGTTAACAGTCAGGGGTGTTATCCCACACGCAAGTCCCCTGGCTTTGTTCACACCAAGAGAAAGTACCATCCTAGGAAACTTTCTGCCCGCAATCTGTCATCAGGTATGCTGTGGAAGGGGACAAAAACGCGGTCCAGTGACCTTTGTATGAAAAATACAACTAAGATGAAGTTTGCCATTAGTTGGCTAAAAGGGAGAAGTAAGAGTGTTCAAAGGAGCAATATAACTTGCAACAAGCACTAAGACAAAGCTCCTTAATAAATGCCATGCCACAGCTGCAAAACAGCAACAGCAAGTGCCCAGCTGCCAATGGGTTTCATGCTAGGTAATGTAGAGGTGATAAGCCGATCTTAATGCCTAAGTAATTAACAGTGAAGTATTTTTAACATGACAACTAACATTGAGCTATGACTACTGCTGTAGCGCTAACAGCTGAGCAGCTATATCATTATCTGTGTCTTTTTCTGTGTAATCTTTTTAGCGTGAAATGTCTTTAATTTTAGTTTGCTGGAAGAGCTGTGAAGGGGCAAAAGAGTCAGCGGATATAAAATATCCACTAGCTTACAGAAACGCGCACTTCCATTTATATGTGGTAGTGCAGTATGAACAATGGCCTGGTGTCAATTGCTTGAAGTAACTTATATGCTGCAGTTTTTTGTGCTCTATTCCAGAAACAATAACTATATATCTCCAAACCCTAGTGTATCCCTTTGTAGGAAAAGCAAGAAGAAATAACAGAAAGTGTTTCTTCTTACAGCATAGAACAGCCTGGTATAACAGATATGTTGAGAGTGCTTTGAAATGATGCTTACATAATATGAGGCTATGTTTACATCTTAGTACAGTCCCATCAAAAAAAATCTGTCTCTCTTCTGAACAAACTATTTTAGCTGGATATTTGGAAGGTAGCTCCTTGAAACCACATTTGCATGTTCAAGTCTTGTGAAGCAGCAAAGGCAAGTGGAAGGTGTAGTTTCAAGTTTTGAAAGGATATATTAATTGGACTGGACCCATTGCACTCAAATAATTACGTGTTAAACCTTCAGATGCATCAACATGGGGAAATTCAGTAAATATCAGGCAGTAACGCACAGCAATGCAGTTACCCTAGGCTACTGTTCATGTTGTTGGGGAGTTGTATCTATCACACGCTGACATTGTGAACCATCCGTTTCCATCAGAACATCAATTCCTGGTGCTGCAGCAACACAGGATCCAAATGGATTACGTTTCTCTGTTCCAAAATTTTTCTTGTTTTCTGGGGATTTGGAGCACAGTTTGTCTTGCTTTAATTTCTGAGAGAGCTTTGGGGCTTTTGTCTCTCTTGGCATACTCAGGTATAGCAAGACTTCATTGATGATTATATACCCTATCTTTTTACAGAAAATATTGTAGAAATAAAAGTATTATTTTACAAAGGCCTCCCTTTCTGCAGGTGCAGCACATAAACTGGGGTTCCCTGTACCCCACGCGCAGGGGCTCAGCTCAATCCCTGTTTGTTCTTGGGAAGCAGTAAAAACTGATGGCCAGTAAATCTGTGATTTGACTTCTTTGGGACCCTGACTTACTTACCTGCATAGTCAGGACTTTGCATGCATGGATATAGGTGTGGGAGGACTCAAATTTCCCATATTCACCAAACGTAAGAGAGTAGGAGTTGGGTGAGATTCTGGGTAGCTGAAAGAAGCTCCAACATGTGAGACTTTTAGAGCCACTGGTACAGGACAGTAGGACCTTTGCATCCCCATCCCCTGCAGTTTATCTATGACAGATACCTGGCCCCTCAATATTGTTTTAAACAAAATTACCACCTCCATTCTGGCCTGCTAGAAAACCCCTTTTCCAGTGATACTCAGGTGCTTGGTCATTATAATTTTCCCTAGTTTTTGGCCTAAAGAATATGTAAAAGGTGAAAGCAAAAAGGGCTCATCTTCCCTTTACACCTTTTCATACCATGGGACTAAGACGATCATAAAATATATTCTGAATTGGCTCTAACATCTGCTGTGAGCTTTTCTCCTATAATAAACTTTTGAGAATTCCTTGTTCTAAATATGCTGCTTAATTGTACAAAATACATCTTCAACTATAGATGATAAAATCCAGAAGCAATACTAGCGGTATTCAGATTTCTGAAGGCAAAAATAGGAGACAGTGAGAGAAGCGAGAAAGAAAATTGAGAGACGTTGGAGTGATGCCTGTGAACATTTAGCTGGTCTGTAGCTGGGCCATGTATTGGAAAATATGTGGTTTGAGCAATCAGTATTCTACTTCAGGGGATGAAATGAAACTTTTGCTCCGAAACTAATGTGTGAAATTGTTTCCTTATGTCAAATCCCACTTAGCATGTAAATTAAAAAAAAGAAAAATTAGATCTGCTTGCAGCGGTTTTCCTAGACTCTTTCTGTGGTTGCCCCTCATTGCTACCACCAATGGAGAATTATTGTTGTGTCTCTGTTGTAGTTGCCTGTTTTCTCATCCTGAAGACAAGAGGTAGAATATGGCCTTGCACTTGTACAAATAAACTCACCTCTCCCCTCCCCTGGACGAGGACTTTCCATAACTGCCTGGGGACAGTCTCTGCCATAGACCAGGTGCGAACTAGCTGACCCCAGACGAAACTGCCAGGGATGGAGCTCAGAAACGACTGGGTGAAGCCAAGTCTCTGGGTGAAGCTCTGCTGGCGCGTGCCTCTTGCTAGCCCAGCACCAGTCCTGATGGGGCTGCTATGTCCCAGCAAGCCATTTCAGTGCACGTCACCCGACATAACCCCAAGGCTGCTCTTGGTTGTGCTACTGGCTGCTTGCATCGATCTCAAGAAAGCAAGGTGAGAAGGCAGAGAAGGAAGGTGGCTTTCTGCCACCTTTATCTGCCTAAATCCTTTACTGATTGCCAAGCAGATGAACTGCATTTTTTTTTGTCAGAGAAGCTAAATTTTCAACAGCAGCAACCTGATTTGGCTACCACAGTTTTCAGGCACTGCCTTCAGATATCAAAGGCTTTGTTTCAGTGGGCAGTTGCTGATCGTTGTTATTGTTGTTGTGATGAAGGTGATCAGTGCTTACGAATATCAGGGCCAAGCTGTCTCAGATGTGACACCAAAGAGCTGAGACAACAGAAATGAAAAGTAATACTTGAAATCTGGGTCTAATGAACTGGTTCATGAAAGCAAAGCTTATTGTAGAGGTACAATATACTCTGCATACTCTTGATAATATTTTTGAATGTGACCTACATTTTCTGTTAAGTTTTTGTACCTGGTGCTTCCTCTTTGTTTTGTGTTATCAATATGTACTTGTGAAAAACGTTCCTTATCTTTGTAATTCCTATAGCAGCATGATATGTACAGAGACGGAAGCTGGTTTTAAAAAGGCTAGCCTTGCAGTTAGTCACTGCAAAACAAATCCTGTCTAGAATTGCTGTCTCACATCCTTTGTGTCCGTTGTTTGCAATTCACATGTCATTTTTGTGAAAGCCAGTCCTGCAGTAGAGGACAGCACTGACGGGTAGGGCTCCTGTCCTGGTTATTTGCTGTCTTGATGCACCGCATGACCAGCTGGAAACAATATCCAATATTCAGTACTAAGATGGGCTCTTGCTGAGCTCACTGCAAACTGCAGGAACTTGAGGGGAAGCTCACCAGGATCACTTAGCTGCTTGCTGGTTTGCAATTTAGGCGTTTTTTTGCTTAAAAGCAAAACAAAAAAACACAGGAATCCCAATGACAAATGTTTCCCTAGATTCAGCAGGTTTGCCAGTGTGATGAGCTTAATTAAAATTAACAGAGCATTTTAATTATGTTGTAGTCTCTCTCTCTAATGGGTTGCCCTTGCAACCTGCCTTAAACGAAGCCATGTGGTGCATTTTGGAGACCAATTTGTGCTGGCCTGCAGATGATAGTGCATGTCTATCAAATGTGTGTTTGACCCACTGCTGCAAGCCAGAGAAGGGGAAGAGAGCTGTTGCCTGCTGTTGTTGCCCGTGGAGAGGGTAAGCCATCTCCTAGGAGCAATACAATACTATGTCTGTACGGGCTCAGCAGAAAGCTAGAGGTACTATATTGCGTGTGTCTGCCTGCCTTGACCAAGCTGGTGAAGAACCCCAAGTGTGAAGAACCCCAAGCATCCCTTCTCTGTTACTGTGCTCTCCAGGGAGGAACTGCCTTGATCTTCAAGGGGTGCAGGTTATTCCCCTGCCTTGCAAACACTCTATTTGATGCTGGCTCTGTGAAAGGGTTTTGTTTGCATCTCCAAAGACTTTGGTCAGTAAACGACAGGGCTCTTGGTTTTTCCTGCTGGCAGTCAGGACCTGTCACCATGGCTGGGCTATTTTCTAAGCAGTGTGCGAACACAACAGTGCCCAGATGCCTTTCATCCAGAGCTGCCGTACAGACTTTGAACTGGATGTGCTCGCTCTCGTTGCCTCAGAGTGATACATGCACGTGAATGAATTTAGCCCAACAATATGGTCATGATAGTCATGTATTTACTCCACTTCACAAGCAAGCCAATTAATACATAAAGTATCTGTGGCTTCCACCAAGCCAGTGCTGAACCTGATAGCCTGGGATGCACTCTGGCTTCTTCATCTCATCTTCATGAGCATCCCAGCAGGTTCAGCTTTCCATCCTTTCTTTTTCTTGCTTATAGCTTGGCACACGTCTCTAAGTCAGGCTGACTCTCGTGACTGACGAAGAGTTGCAGATGCTTGTTGACATTAGGTGTCACGCTGTGACTGGAGCTGTGCAAAATAGGTCCTGCTACAGTCATTTGGCAGCCATAGTGAATCTTGCTGTCAGTTTGCTGGGTCGCATGCCGTGTCCTAGCGTAGGCCTTGGTGCTGAGAAGAGTCCCCTTGCTCTTGATAATCCTGTCACCGGATTTGCAGAATGTGTGGGTAGATGCCATCAGAGCCGTTATTCAGCTCCCTGCTGAACTAAAGGGTTAATCTGAGGTTTCTGAGGGCAGACTCTACCTCCTGGGTGGAGGAAGAGAGAGACAGGTGGATTTACTTCTGTATCACCTAATCTTAACACTAAATTGAGATACAAAGTTAAAAGGGTTTGACAGATTATCCTGCTCCTCTATTTGCTTTCACTGTAAATTCTGAGTGTTATTCTGTTGATGAGATAAAAACCAAATGATCTGAAATGGTTTCTCGCACCTGCTTTTCATTCAGCCTCCTCATGAGGCACTGAGAGAGGTGAGTGGTGCCATCACTAGGGGCTGGAAGTCCTGCCTGGATAACTGCGGTCCCATACACAGCTCCTGGCATGGGAAGCTGTAGCTTTTCCCCAGGGAGGGGCATACCAAACTAACCAAAGAGAAGTGCAAGGTTGTAATCAACCTAATCCCATTAAACAAAGCATTTGTAGAACTGGAGATGCTGTTGATTGCCACCACCTGCCTGATGGTCTTCCCAGGAGGCACCTCTGCGCTCTTTAAATTCCCTGGGGGAGGGCAGGAGGCTGGTTCTCCGGACAAAGGCATCTTTTCTCTCTGTGTGAATGCTTCCTGGTGCCTGCAGGCTGTTGTACTTCTGAGGTAGGTGCAAAGTCGTAACTAGCTTTCCTATTACCAAAATGCAGAGTATTTCTTTGGTGTCTTGGGAGCTGCTATCTGGCAGTTTGCTTAGTAGACTGCAAGCCTGCTGGGTGCGACTGTAGGAGTTAGTGTGATTTGTAAGTTCACTTTCAAAGGGTGTTTTTGTTGCGTTTGGTCCCAAGATGCTAATTTACAGTGAAAAGACTTAATTGTGTGTCTGGAGACTGTGTACTTGCTCTTAACAAAAATGCATTGTTGTAACTTTCTACTGCTCCAGCCTTAAGGAGCTCAGATTTGTGAGATACTGCTGCACTTGTCCCAGCATGTCTTCATGCTTTACCTGCCCTATTACACTTGCTTTGTGCCTGTGATGGGTTATTAGATACTAGGGACCATAAACACTGTGGGGAAAGTATGGTCTTTTTAAAGACTATCTGTAGAGCCTCAGCTGTGGACCCCAAAGCGTCAGCTGAAGTACTTATGTTTTCCTAAAATGATAAAACATGAGGCCAAATGTGGTGGTTTTTTTGGTTTTGGTTGTTTTTTTTTTTCCCTGAATGGGTTATTGCATTGAGTGTAAATAACAGCTTGTTAGCAATCTGTGATGAACGTAGGGCAGAGGGGATTGAAGGCAAGATGTGGAAAAAGGCATGGTGTTGTGTGGTGGCTTCTCCTGGTGGGGGGGTCCTCCTCCCTTCCTCCTTAGTCCCTGCGTTTGTGCTCCTGGGTCTGCACCCAAGTTAGGGGGGATGGGGCCCATGCTGGGAACAGTATTACTGTTCTGGATTAAAAAAGGATGATGTTTGGATTTGGGGTTTTTTTCTTTTTCCTTAAGTCCACAGGATTGTCCTCTGAACCTGCTGCAGTGGCACAGCTGAAGGAATCATAAAAACCAGAGCAGGGGAGGGGGAGAGGAGTAGGGATGTCTTAAATTGTCTTTGCTGCTAGGGAAAAGGTAAAGTTGTGCTGTACAGTGAGTGATTTACCAAAGTGGAAATAACATATTGAATCGAGACTCTCTGCAATAGTATAAGATTGGTTTTTTTGGTGGTTGGTTAGTGGATTTTTTTTTTGCCAGAAAATTGCCTTGATAGGCACTTTATTACAGCTACAATGTAATGTGTGTCCTACAGTTAAAGTATGGTGGTGTTTACAGCACAGAAAGGTTGACTACAATAATATTATTGCCTGACGTAAACCTACGGGAGAACTTCAGCAGTCCTATTGGACACAAGGAGGTTGGAGAGTAGGTCACCAGCATTTAATTTTTTTCTGCTAGCAAATAACTCTCTTTTCCTAATGAAATTAAGAAAGCTGGTATTATTTAGGATCTGCATAACTTTAATATTAAGGTATATACCATATGGAGTAGGAGTTTGAGGAAAAAGGTAATGTCAGCTTCAACTGGCCTGTCTGTGCTACTATTTTGACTTCTTTTGTTTAAAATTAACTCTTACTTATATTCACTAATTTGCAGATAGGGCTGTGCTTAAATAGCTCTCCTTACAAGAGTTTTGAAAGAAACTATGCCCTTAGCCACCGAATTTTTTTTCTGCCCTTCCCCTGTTTCTTGTTTGCCATTTATTACAAAATTCCCAAAATGTCTTCAGTAGGTTAGTGAAGCAAAATGGGGCAGTAAATTTGGACTGAAACTACACTGATAAGAGAATTTCCCTGGAAAAGACTATTACGGGACTTCTTACTGAAAGGCTGAAGGCTAAATAGAGGATGGAATTTGAATCTGAAATCTAGATTTCTCCAAAGCCCTATATCCAAAACACAGCTCTGTAATTTGATTTGGATAGTAAGGCATTAGCATGTGTGTTATTTTGGCTGGTACCTGGTTTGAAGCCTAGTTTATATCACAAAGGTTTCTCAGTATAGTTTTTCTAGCAAGCCCTCCCACAGTAGACAAAGCCTATACTAATACAAGATTCTTTTTGTTGGGAAAACTTGAAAAATGCTGTTGTAAAAATAAATGTCGTCTGTGAGTATTGTTTTCCTGTTGCTTTTGCGTATATGTACATGTCTATCTTTGTATAGACAACTGCGCTTGGAGTTTCAAAGCTGGTGCATGGATGTGCAGGCAATAGAGTACACTTTTCCACTGGGCAGGTATCTGTAAAAGAAACAGCTTTATGGCAGTGTTTGAGCAGTGTATGCTAAACCCAAACCTTTGCCCTGAGTTTTGGCTTGGAAGTCAGTGAGCAGCTGCTGGTGAGCCAGCAGGCAGTTGTGAGTCGCATCTGGAAGAGTCTCTGTGTGTTACAGGGGCTTCACTGCAAAATTCCCCCTCCTGTCCCTGTTTGGCAGAAGCTGTTTTTGCTGCTCCCTCCAGGTAATACTGAAATGTGCCTGCAACAAGCAGAGATGAGGAAAAGAAGACAGGCTCTGGTACCAGTGGTGGTTTGGGAGCAGTTATTTGATCTTGTGCAATCTTCGTAGCAGAGAGCAGGAGAGGCCCTTGGTTTGTTCCCCTTCTAGGGTTCTGCTGGGTGTTTTGTATCCTGAGCTAAGGGCCCCTACCATACAAAAATGGGGGGGGTTGGGTGTGCAAGCAAGATCCTCAGCTTGGGTTTATTCTACATGGTAAACCTGGTCTTATTTCTCTTTCATCCAATCTGATCCCTGCTAGCCAGCCAGGCAGCTACCTGCTGCTCCTTCTAGTCAACTCATGCTGGGATGATTGTTGGTTTAGCAGGATGCACATTAAGTGGCACTAAAAATAAATAGGAAATTGGGTTTTCTGGCTCTTTCTGTGTTTTTTTTTTTTTTCCCTTTAAATGAAACAATTGTTAAGCTCTTAGAATTGTTAAAACAGACAAAACCAAGGAGCCCCTAGATTGCAGATACCTTCTGAAAGCAGTGTTACAGGAGGAGGAGATGCCATCCTTGGTGGGTGATGCGGTATAGGTGTCTCCCAGATAAGCCATTACGCTCCCACAAGGAGCTCCACAGAGTGGTGCTGCTTCCGGATGCAGAATCCATGATGAAGTCACTCTGAACCATTGCATAAGTGCTTTCAGAAATAACATCTTTTGACTAAGGCTCCCCAAAGCCTAGGGTGGGGTTAAAGCAGAATTTAATTTTAAATGACCCATTTGCAGGAGACAAATGAGACCATCCTGACTCCCTCTCTTTTTTTTTTTCTCCAAATGTTGTAGCTGTATAGCAGTTGTGCCAGACTGAATGTTGACAGTCTTTAACATAATTTGTCTGTACTAAAATTAATACTGTACTTTATGCACTATATTTGTATCTATCTATCCCCTTTCATGTCAGATAAGTTCTAGTGTGTGGGATGCATAAAAAGATTGTCTGAAAAATAATATTTAACCCTGTGAGGTCTAGCGCTTTCTGCAGGTAGAGATTTAGGTTGTTTAGATACCAGCCTGTTGTTACGTGGCTTACTTTTTTGCCTGGCTTTTTATTGGGTTGCCTTATTATAAAACTATAGTGTGGAAGTTGACAAAAACCTCTACTGTGAGGTTTATAAGCAGTGCAGCAATGCAAAGCTTGTAATATTGTGAGGGCTGTCTAGAGCTTTGCTGAAGAAGTGTCTCTGGAAACAAGCTCAGCTGTAATTATAAACCTTATAAGAAAACTAAAAATATAAAAGCAATATTTTGAGAGTTAAAACTATTCTTCTGTTATTAATTAATGGATCCATGGAAACCTGTGGAAAAAAATGTTGAATCTGTTTCATACCTTTCAGCAATTACTTGCTAATTGGTATATAGGGAAGGATAAAGAAAGATTTTGAAGGGACACAGGGGAATGGATCCAGATAAAACTTCTTAAGCACTAGTTATCAAAGGCACCTGTAGCATGTCTGCAGTCAAGAAGGAGCCTTGGCTTCAGGGAGGGGCAGGGGTTAACAGGATGGTTAATGTCCCTCTTGTGCACCTGCACCCATCACCCAGCTGTGCAGGAGGTTCACCTGTGGTCTGCAGCACTCAGCTTAGCTGTGGTTCTCCTGCTCATATTAAACCTTTCCTGAGGGGAGGAAAGAAGAGGCCTGGAGTCCCATTGTGGTTACAGTCCAGGAGGTATTCCTGCCCATCCTTGGGAGGCAGGAGCTGGCTGGAGTTTCCCCCCTCAGGTAGGGTGAGTTACAGAGTGGAGGTGCCTCTTCAGTGCTCTCTTTCCTGACTGCATAGGGAGGCTGGTGAGATCATTCAGCATTGTCCTAAGCTGCTCCTGCTGAAGGTGGTTGTCATCTCCTCTTTTAGGAGGGCAAGACAAATGGTAAACACCTTTAATGATACTTATTTATATGTGTACGTATTCATGTTATTGTCAGAGATGTTTCTTTAAGTTTGTGCAGAAAGAGTGGTGAGCAGGAGAGGGTCAAGGCTAACTGTTTGATATCTAGGGATCTACTCTTGGAAAGTTCAAACAGACAAGGGCCAGATTTCAGTGACTGTCTGGCTTTACTTTCTCAAGACCAAGTTCTGCTTAAAAGTTGTCTTAAACCTAAAGCAACATCACATCTCATTTGCTTACCTTTGTAAGTGCTGAGCACAGCAGGAAGGATGCTCAAGTGCTGTAAATAATCTTGGCTCTGACGTCAAGGCTGCTACAACAATTGACATCAGCTGAAGACATGTCTATAGCTAAGTATAACCCATAGGTATTACAGCATGATTTACAAAGGCTCTTAGCATCATAAACCCCATATGTTTTATAGCTGCTGAAAAGGAGAGGAAACTGTCTGACAACAAGCAGAGGCACATTTAGAAGCATTTTTATATGGATGAAATTGCCCAGTTAGAGGTTTTAGGAAATAGATTTGCTGTGATACACAGCACCACATAGTTCAAGCACATAGTACCCCAAGCATTCAATTCATCACAATCTATCATGTTAACTTGGCTAATTTGACACTAACTGTTTCCTGCCAACATGCTCTCAGACAATTCTGCATTATCTGCTAATCTCTGCAGTGTGCAAGCCTGTGGGAAGGACTCTAAAGAAAAGCAGCTCTCAGTGCAATGGGTTTGGGGGAAGAGGGGTGGTGGGAAAGAAGACCAGAGCTCAGTTACATTAGTGTTTCTTGTAATTCACTTAATTTTTGAAAGCAGCAGTAGTGAAATACTGATATTCCCATGGTGTGAGTAAATGACAGCAAATTTCAACTAAATACGCCTTGAAGGAAGGGTGAATCTTGCTGTTGAAGTGCTGGGTAATGTGCTGAAATGTGAGAGAGAGGCAGCAAGGACATGAAGGGTGTTTCTCCTGGAGAGGCAGGATTTTGCTTAAAGGTCCTGTAACCATCTGAAGCCTCCCTCTGGGCAGTTTCGTGCTGAGCAGAAAAAGGCAGCTGAGGAGATGCTGTTGAGTCTCTTGCAGCACTTCAGCATTTCCCAGCGTCAGTACTTGAGAGCTGATATGGAGACTGTTCCTGCAAAAGCCGCTAGGAAGGCGGTAATGGTGATAGCCCAGGGAAAACATTGCCTGCCCAAACTGCTAACCCTGCGTGCTCACCAGGCTGACCTCAGGTGCGTCATCTGAATTCCTGCATCATCTCAAGCTGCATTTCCTCATAGTTTGGGTAAGAGGTAGTGCTAAGCAGGCCTGACTGTGCAGAACTGGGGTAGAAGGGAAAGGAGAAAACAAGAAAATAGAGAGAGGTGGCTTGAGAACTGGTGGCATTCCTGTGGTGCAGCAGCCACAAGTCAATGTATAGATGCTGATCAAGATGCAGCAAGTCACCCCTTTAGCACCACAAGGGCTGCATGTCCTGGTCGCCCCCTGAACTGGAGGTGGTTTTGCCATTTGGTAGACAGTGACAACATATTGTGACAGTGCGGAAGTGAAGGGGAAGGTGTAGTTAGGTTGTACCTTTGTAGGTATAAATATTTAATCTATATATATAATCTAAATATTTAAGAACAGAAAGGTACGTGAGGAGAAGTCGTTCCTTTAATTAGGCTCATTTAACTTGGATATTTTCATCATTAAACACTGGTAAAGACAGCTGAAGAGCCAAAGGTGATTGTCTGTTATTAGCTAGTTGCTGAACATTTCCTAATTGATGCTATATTGTCTCTTCCTTTAATAAACATTTCCAGTGTTTATGTGAAATTAGGACTTGCAGATATTACCTGTTTAAATGTACCCTGGGAAGTTTTTAGTATTCCCAGATTCCTAAGTACAGAGTAGTGCCAATTTGCTTTTGTAAGTTTAAGAAAAATACCAAAGTACTGATCTTGGAGTGCATTGCAGCCACTGACTCCTCCTGGCAGACACTGATGCTGCCAACAGATGGTTTATCTGCAACAAAATCCAGTCTTTGTGCGATATGTAGGGGTGTCCATTCCGTATATTAAAACATCAGTGGGTATACAGAGAAAATAAAGACTGCTGACAACATCTGAGGTCATAGCATCCAGATCTCTGCTTTGAAAGGCGTCTTTGAGGCAAACTTTATGGTACCTTTTAGCCCTGAATTTTTGATTGTAAATGTGGACAAAGCTCCACTGATAACTGAGCTGGGGGAAAAAAAATCGTCTTTCTAATTATAAAAGAGTCAGTGTTTCATGGCTGGGTGTGGACTCTGAGTAGAGAAGTGAAAGGAGCCAGGGGAAGACTGTTAGCACTGGAGCAATAATTCTGGAGGCACGTGTCCCTATAAAGCAATCGTTCTCTGCACTGGACATATGTGAGGAAACTGTGTGATGCCCTGGATTTATATTGCCTGCAGTAATGGAGCAAATGAGACTATTGTCATAAACAGCAGGTAACTCGTACTTGTTGTTTTCATCTCGGCTTGCTCACAATTTACCTTGTCAAAAGCAGAGGTTCACTGGCTCATCTGCTCTTTCTGTCTTGAGGGTCAGAATAAAAGATCTAGCCTGTGTTTTAGGGCAGTTTCTGTCCCTGCTTCTGGTGGTGTCACTGAGGAAAGGAGAACAAGTACTCAGAGCACAGCAGAACTGCTCCTCTGTTGACACTAGAGTGAGTGAGTTGGCTGGGGGGCTGTTTGCAGAGCCTCAAGTGAGGGACAGTGCCAAGAAAATCAGAGTGTGCCTTCTGGAACATATTTTCAGTCTGTAAAGTAGTGGTTTTGCTTACATAGTTGAAATACAATGTTCTTGAATATGCATCTTCTGGCATATAGGTGCACAATTTGTGGTGGGTATACAGAGTAAAAAGGCTGCATGCTATTGTATATTTAAAAAAAAAAAAAAACAACCCAAACCCACCAAAACAGATTCCAGATGTATGTCATAACGTTAGGTATTTTATTAAAATGTGTTTAATGTTTTCTCCTATATTTAAAGAGAATGTATATATCATGATAAAAAGAGACAAAATTAAGGTTGTACTGATGGAGTAAATTTTGGCATTTCCTTGCTTCTGAGACCTCTGGCTACATGTAGGTTGGGGAGTGGGTTTTGTGGTTGTGGGGGGTTTTTTTGCAAGGTTTCAGAGGTTTTTGAAGACACAAACACCATACATCTTGTAGAAACTGTTCTGCGTTCTGTAGGGTTCACTACTGTGGAAGATTTACTGCACGAAACTGCTGAGCGAGCTACCACAGTAGAAGCCACCTGTGGCAGGCTACTGTAGATGTCAGCTGGCCACTGGATCAGGATGAAGCATTGACTGCTATCTCTCTGTTGCCAGAAAATAACAGTCCCTGTTGTGAGCTTAGGCTCCTGTTGCACTCTACATCTGTAGACTTTTCTGCTCTCACCTATCTGCTTATTCTTGTTCTTTCTGTATCTGCAGTCAGCTCCTGGTACCTGCTGAATATCCTGAAGACACTTATTTCCTGTTTCTCACTTTCCCAAATCTGTATGGGCAGCACTGAGGGACATACATAGAATATTCTCCCTGCTCTGAATCATGTCCACCTCCACCAGGTGGGAGCAGTATTTGGAGTGTAAGTTGTGCTTGTCCTGCAATCTGGTCTCAGGGAAGGTGGTGCATGCACAGGAGGGTTGCCAGAGGGGAGCAATGATCAAGGGTAGCAGGGTCAGTACAGCTAGCAGATCCTATGATTCTATGATTCTATCCCTTCCACTGCTGAAATCCTCCATCAGACTTCAAGCTCTCACCCAAAGCCTACCAGTTTCTCAGTGGATGACTTAAATTCATTCTGTTTTTCTTCGTGTGTGTAACACATGCTTTCTGTAAACTCACACTGAGGAATCATTGCGTGATTATTTTATTTATTTATTTTCTGAAGTCTTCAAGAAAGAAATTCAGAGCCAGCCAGAATAGCTGACAATTG
Source organism: Dromas ardeola (assembly GCA_013398915.1). Classification (NCBI taxonomy): domain Eukaryota; kingdom Metazoa; phylum Chordata; class Aves; order Charadriiformes; family Dromadidae; genus Dromas; species Dromas ardeola. The sequence goes on along the minus strand of VYZM01013914.1, from coordinate 573,931 downwards.
ACAATATTCTTTCACACTGCTAGGCAGTCTGGCCAGACCCAACTTGAATCCTGTGTCCCGTCATCTCACTACGCACTCAGTCAGCTTTCTCTCACCTTTGAAATAACTTCAAATTGGGAAGTGGCACCTAAGTTCCCACTTCAGAGAGTGGGCAGCATTTAGTTTTGAAGCAAAACAGGTAAGGGGTATTACATAGTCTGTTAGGATGAAACCAGCTGAGAAAGAAAGGAGGTAAAAGAAGCATTAAGAAGTGGGGAGAGTTGTGCAAGCTTTCTCGAGGGTCAGTAGCTAATTGGAGTGGCTTTTTTATTTAAGATATCATCTGGCAGTTGTAGTTTGGCCTTACAACTGATAAAGCATTATTATTTTTTTTTTGGTACCACAAATAAAGGTAAAACCTATATGGAAACCTTGCAAATGTATATTTGGAATAAAGAACTTTTGTTTTAGTGCCAAATGAAATCTTTTGCGGGTTGAATTTTTTCTTTGCAGAATGCATTTCTCCACAGGAACTCGAGTCTGTTAGCAGCAAATTTTGGCAGTTGTTATCTAATAAGTAGATTTATCTGCTGTTTTTCTATCTTGAGGCTTACTAATTTAAAAAAGTGGAAGAGAGGTGTGGGGGATGCTTTTTTCCTCTAAGACACAAATACACATGGCTAAATTGAAGACAAGGAGTTCATGTGAAATGCCTCTGTTATCCAAATGCCACTTTTTAGGTTATTATACTTTTACAAATATTGCTGTGGCAGAACAGATGTAAGAAAAGTGATACAGGGAGAAAGCTAAAGAAGAGAAATTATACCTGTACTCTGCAGTTGCTGTATGTTGGGAAGAGGGATGTATGTGGCAGGGGAGTACCCAGGAGCTGGGGGGGGCTCGGAAGAAAGGCTGGCCCAGTGGAGACCAAATTTACTGCTGGGGTGGATATTATAGTTCCCGTGAGGACTTTGGAGATTTCTTAAATGTATATTGCAGGTACAGGTAAAATCTAGACTCCACCCAGTTCAGCTGTGGAACTTGTGTTAGCATCAGTGGCACCAAAAAAGGAAAGGAAGTAGGTTCTTCCTTGACTTGAATTTGCCAGCAGTAGCCTGATAGGATTTAAAAATAGAAATAAAGGAATTAAAGGTGCACTTTCAAGGATCAAGGGAGCTCTCCGGTTTGCAAATAGTAGCTGGTGGAGGAACAGGAGCAGGAATCGATAGAAGAAAAGAGCAGAGCAGCTTCATTAGCATCAGTGAGAAAATAACAGCTTCTGAATTCGAGCCCTGAGGACTGAAGATCAAAGTCCTGGGGTTCGTCCCCTTGGCCAGACAATGTATTGAAATAAAATAATAGCTCTGACTGCAGATGCTACAAGTTAAGCAACATTTCTGTGCCAGCAATCTATGTAAAGAGCAATCATTCAAATGCAGGAGAAGAGTGAAAGGAAAATTAAATAGTGGGAGATCGAGTATTCAGAGAGTACCAAGGATGCAGAACAGCTAAAGATAATTAAATTACATACAAATAAATTAGATGCCATAATGGTCAGATTAGGAAATAAAACACAGAAGTATAATCCTGCCAAATATTTGAGTAGAGCAGCAGAACTGGAACTTAACTGAACTGACAAATGAGGGAAAGAGATTTATAGCTCTTGCCTAAATTTACAAATGGCTATGAGTATTTAAATTTTGCTGTCATGTGTGGAAACAAACACAACTCATCCTGTGTGAACCTTGTTAAAATCCTAAATTTAGCTCTTTTCTGTAAAGTTTTGAGGCAATCTTAGTTGATGGCTTTGACTGAAATTGTTAGACTTGGTGGTTTCTGAGTCCACTTTGCATCTGGGGTGAATTTACACTCAAAAAAGTTAGTGACAGGAATGTATGAGAAGTAAAACCTTGCTGAATTAGTCACCCATTCTGGTTCACAGGTGTCGCTTGCATGGCTTGAGTAATAACAAACTCGTACAACATGTGCCATGGCAGTGACCTAGTTTGACTGCTTTGTGCTTGAAAACAAACAGTGAACAAAGGCAAACAGCAGAGAGATTATCTTCTTTTAGCACTTAAAGAAATCGGTAGGATGAATTAGCTGCTGCAATTTCATCTGCTCATAGTGATTTGTCAGTGCCCCTTGACCTGGGGGAGTTTTTAACGTGTTCAGAGGGAATGGCTGTGTCTGCCAAAGGGCAGCGGGGCTGAAGCCGGCTAGCAGGTGGCCAGACCTCCTCTGTGAACATTGTATGATGCTGCTACCAAGGCTTGGACCAGCAGCCGAAGGTGGTGGCTGTACAGTCTTGGTTCCTGCAGCCATGCATCTCATGGTGCTGGGGAGAGGCAGGGTGCTCTGTTTTGGTGGAGCTGGAGGGATCCCCGTTTCCCAGGCACAGCCTTGGACAGGGTGGGTGAGGGCTGGGACCGCCCTGCTTGCTTTGGGGTGAGGATAAGCTATGGTCATCCCAGGCTTTGCTAGCCTGGAGGCACTACCCCAGGCTGTCCCACAGGGAGTGGATGGCTCTGGGAGAGCTCCCATGGTGTGGTCTGTAGTGGAGCCATTAGCATCTTCAGCCTTTTGTAGATATCAGTACTGACTTGCTTGCAAGATAAACTTACAGGGGGCTGAGTTACCAGGGTGCACAGCAGGAGGGGATAGGGTACTGAGGTACCCTGCCCACCTCCTGCAGCAGCATCCCAAGCTAGGATGTGCCGTGTGGCCCAGGAGCTGCAGAGTGGCACGCTTATTGCAGGTGCGTGGGTATCACTGCTGAGCTGTGGCTCCGCTCCTCACACATACGTGAACATCCGAGAAAGGGCAGAGCATGTTCAAATTGATTTTTTTTTTTTTTTAAATTTAATTTCAAAACTGTGTTGACCTTTCAGTGTAGCTCTGTTAGCATCCCTGCTCTTATGGTTTGGAGCCCCTTCTAGGTTGCTATGTGTGTGGATAGGTCTGTCTTTCACGGTGACTTTGAGCTGACTGGGAAACACAGCTTTTTATTTTTTTTTTTTTATGCTAAGCCTCTGTGGGCTAAAATTTGCCCTTGTAGGGGAGAAAGTATGAAATAGTAGTAACAATTGATGTATGGGAAAAATCCAGATATTAATAAACACAGCGATCCCGATGAGGCTAGAGCAATGTAAAAGGGATTGATGTTTTTTCTTAGGTCACAGTTTTGCCTTTGGCAGTATTAGCATGGATGCCATTTAATCATCAGTGTGATTTGTTTACAAAGGCAGATGTGTTCCTACCTTCTTTATCATGTTTTGAGCTTTTTTTTTTCCATAGCTTAGAATTTGAGGGCTGATAATCATATGCTGAGGCCGCTGGTACTTTATTTTTCAGGGATGATCAAGAAATGAAGAACCAGGTGTGCCTTTGATTCATGCAGTAACTGAGTAGGATGGTCCAAAATGGTGGAGATACAGAAGTGATTATCTTGGCCTTTCTGGCCATTCATACTCTGTCTGCATCACAGAAACGCTGCACAACCATTCATGAGTTTCTGTATGCTTTATATTTTCCATGTCTCTTGTAATGAATTGAATGAGAACGCGTGTGCTGCCCTGCATTCGCTATGAAAATAATTTTGATGACTAGGGTAATAGAGATGCTTAATGTTATGGGGGAACAGTATTTTTAAGAATACTTTAAATAACATATTCGAGCAAACAGTTGGACAGTCGGTGCCTCCCACAGATATGAAATTATCTCCAGCTTCCAAGAGGGGAGAAAGTTTAATTTTTCACTTCTTTCATGGTTTGTATCTATTCAAGTAGTTAACGCTCCTCTTCTCATTAAAATTGCTAAGTTGTTAAAGGCTCTGGCTTTAAAAAAAAAAAAATTAAAAATGAAAAAAACCCAAACCACCCAACAAACTCCAAAATATGTTCTACTGACAGAAAAACAGTGTGAAAATAAATCTTTTAAATTACATCTCAATAAATGCAAAATAAAGGCAAGTTTTACCATTATTTTACTACACTAGGAAATAAATGGCAGCTTGAGCAAGCTGAGAAATTGGCTGTAATGGCATCTACACTGCAGCTGGCCCGTCACCACAAATGGTTTTAGCGGGTTGTGTGTGCAGCCTCGGGGCTCTGAATTCAGCCAAGCTGATGCTGCCTGCAAGCATGTTAAGGAAACAGGGGTGGTGTTTTAGTATACACCCTTCAGAAAGGCTTGTTGTTATCCATCTTTGCAAGAGGCTGGTCCTTTCTAGGCAGCTTCCAGGTCCTCCTCTCGTGTGTGTGCTGCTTCCAGGTTAGTTTTGCAGCCTCTGCCTCCGTGGTGGCGTTCTCCTCTCCCGGCCATGCCATGCTCGGGTGATAAGAGGCAGGATGCACCCACAGCCCCGCTCCGTGCCGCATCGGTGTGGCAGCCAGGAGCAGGAGGCGTCCTGGCAGATGGGTTGCATCGAGTGAGTCAGAGCTGTTGCATAAGCTGCAAGGTGGTAAACTTTGCCTACCAGAAATGTTCCCGAATCAGAAGTCATCTCCTCCTCCCCTCACCAAAAATCATGGGCAGCATGTGAAAAGATCCCAAGATTACATGCATCTTGGGTTGGTTTTGATATTTTAGGATGCACATAGTTTACAGTTCCAGGCCAATCTGTAATCTCTAGGGCTAGAAATGTAATTAAAAGGAAAGATGTGTTTGTATGTGTGGGTGGGCGTGTAATATTCTCAAGCTTATGGCCTTAAGAGGAAACAGTAAATAGCATACGAAACTCCATAAAATGGTAAGTGTTGGCAGTTTTGTTCCTCGAGGATTATGTACCAGCCTAAAGAAGTAAAACTGTTACTTAATAGGATAGACAGTATCTTGGCAAAAGTGAGACTGGTAGGTATCACCTATGGGCAGAGTATGGTCAACCTTGTGTTCAGTATGATTAAAGTTTGTTGCTAGAAAATATGTGATGAGAAATTTTCAGCGGTGAATTTTGTTCATTATTTGCAGAGGTTATAAAAACAGAAGCTTTTTCCAAAAACAGCACGGAGCAAATACTACTATTCTTCAATTGCACAAGCTATGCCTCCTTACCCCTCCCACAGGGTAGTAGATAAAGTGGAGTTGAATATACATGTGGCTGAACTACTCTATTTAAGAACCTGCTATGCCAATAAATCAATATTTACTTGCTATGTACGTAATATATAAATGGCACATTCACAGATGTTGAATAAGTTTCCCTAACTAAGGAAACTGCTCAATACACTTAAGATCTTAGTAGCGATGATCAAAGTACAACCCTAATAGCATCAGTTGAGTAGAAAGAGTTTAACAGAATAGCTGATATTTTTAGTCTTCAGACTTCAGTTACACTTGCTGAATTAACAGAATCTTCCAGAATATCTGTTTTATTTGAAAAGTACGTGCTTGACATTAGCTCTTCAGCTAGTCCTCTGCCGTATTGCAAACCTTACCTGTTTCCTTCATCCAGTAAATATAGAAGACAGATAACACGTACAGGATTTGGCCACGCTCTCATAAATTTATGGAATATGGGATTTCTTGCTGTGAGAAAAACAGCTAAATGATTGCTGCTTTATCTAGTAAAACAAATGTGTCCTTCCCAACAGAGTCGATAATTCTTACTGAACTGAACGCTTATAGATTTTTGCCACTAAATATTTGATTTTTCAAAAAAAGCTCAGATCCTACTTCAGGATCTAAATGAAGCTCTCGTAATACTTGGTTTCCAGCTGCTCTTCCCAAGGACTAGACGCTCAAATGAGAACTCTTCCCCCGCCTTGGTGTCTAAATTGGGGTCTTTAGGTGCTGGGCTCATTCAAAATGTGAAGATATTTGAAAGAATAATGGTAAGTTGCACTTGGAGAATTGCTAAAAAGCCTGGTGCTAATTACAATGTGAAATGGCAGGTTTTTAATGCTGCCATTTTAGAACGTAAGTATCCACAATTAGTCCCCTAAATCCTTATTTAGACACCCTTCTTTAAATCACATGCATATAGATGCAGATGGAGCTACAGCACTCATACCGAACCCATTTTAGATTATCATTGCATAAAAGCTAACATGACTAATACCAGCTATCACTAAGTAATAAGCTATTTCCACTAAATTGCTGCAAAACTGCTGCATTGAGAGGTGGACGTTAGGAGAAGCATTGGGAGCCTGTGCACTGATTCTCTTGCGCTATTAAGTAAATGTTAAAGAAATAATTTGAAAAACTAAATGCTAGTGCACTAGCTTTTTGGCGCAGAGAGTCTTCTCTTTACGGAAATGACTAGGCCTTCCTGAATGGTAAAGGCATAGCCAGTGATCAAATCTGGGCTAGCAAAAGGGACCAGAGATGAAGGGTTGCAGCAGAAATTGAGGATATGCCAAGGCAGACGACAAGAATATTTAATCTTGCGGAAAGTCTCCTGTGTATATAACTGGGACTCTTTACTGAAGAGGAAAAGGTGAAAATGAGAGGACATTAGGATAGTACAGAGCAGTTCTCACTGACGTTTTTGGTGTTTTGTTTACTATCTCCCATGGTACAGAAACAAGAGGAAAATCTGTGAAACTAAAATAATATAAGTAAAAAGGGGTTTGGGGGAAAGCGGGCACAGCCTGTGGAGCTTATCCCACTGGTGTTTCGAGAGGAGAAACCAAACATGCATGGTTTAGCAGACAGTAGAAGTAAGCAGCGAGGAGAGGGATATAAATCCCCTGTCATGGGATCTTTTGGCACAAATGGGGAGATCTTAAGACACTGCATGTTCTCGTGTAGCCGCCTCACGAGGGATTTCCCCCTGAAGGAGCCCGTTTTGGTCAGTGTTGAGGACAAGGTGGCTGACTGCATAGACCACTGCTCCCAGCTGCGTTGGCAGCTTGTGCGTTCGCTCTGTGGCACCGACTCTTGATAGCTTTGCTGTTAGTTTTATTTGTCTGTTCTTTCCAGGATAAATATAGTAAGGAGCACTGAGTTTCTTTTAAGACCCTCCCCATATACAGCAGGGTTCTGCCATGCTCTGATAAATTCCCCACTGTGTGTGTTGTGACTTGAGATTGCTGGGGGCAGGAGAGGTTATTGACAGCATTGAGGATAAAAAAAAAAAATTCATTCATTTTTTGGAGTCTTTGATGTAATCTGTGACTTCATCTGAGCGTCCTGGGCTGCATCCTGCAGTAGGTTAGAGATGGGGAGAGCCACGTTTGGAGCCAGGCAGGCTCCCAAGAGCTTGTGTTATCCATGCTGCCCCCGCTGCCCTGTGTTTGATTTAGAAAGGACCTCTAGGACCTATAAGGTTTGTCCATTTTAAAGCAAACGTTTGCAACAATATATGAAAATGTCTTGAGAGCGCCATCCTATTTAAGTCAAATAATAGGTACTCGCGTTGACGTCTCTTCAGCTTAGCCCTCTTCTTCTGCTCCTCTGAAAAGAGCTGAGCTCCAGGTCAGCACTGCAAAAAGTCTAAAGTAGATGAAAGTTGGAGAGAAGGAGGAGGAAAAAAGAAAGAGAAAATGGCTATTTAAAATTGTCTAATAACCTGGTTGATTTCTGGGGTATTCCCATGGTATTTTGTGACAGGAGATGTGCTTAGCTGGGAGAAGGGGGCAATAACATCAGGAGAAAAACTCACCAGAGCATATATGTCTGGTATGATCTGCATAATAACATAAATCTGGTGTATGTGAAGACTATTTCAGCTGTCTCTCATACCGAAAGGCAGCTGGATTTTGGGACTAGGCCACCCACTGCCAGGAGAAAAATGCTTGAATCTTCAATACCTTTGATTCACGGGCTTTAGGAGGTGAGAATCGTACTGTCACAGCATGTGCCTGGGAAGCATGTTAAATTTCCTACGCCTTGTCCTCTCCCCCTCTCCCACAGTCTGCTGCTAAATTGAAGTCTCTACAGATGAAACTTTGTTTCGGATACCTCTACATCTACCTCTAAATCGCCTGTTTTCCATTTTGATAGGAGTTTCACTGGGTGGGGAAGTTGTTCGTTTTCCCCTTGTCTCTGCACCGCCGATGATTTTGCACTTGTCCTTGCCTGAAATATCTAAGTTAATTTTGTAGTTACTGAAGAGCGCTGTGTAAATGCAGCTTTATAACCTTTAACCACAACACAACACCCTCCTCTCTGTAATCTCCGCCTCCTGTACCTATTCTTGAAAACTGCCTGAAGCAATGTTTCTGCCTCATAAATCTGAGCCTTTAAGATAGGTACTGTTCTATGCAGTTATAGCTGAAGTAGTCTGACTGATTTTTCTGATAATGCTTTTTTGATGTGTTGCTGGTAAATAGCTATTTGTAAGAGTCTACGGTCATAGTAAAAATCCGAATAGTGACAAAATAACTATTATGGGCAATGCTGGAGTTCCACTCATTTGGAGTTTACCTTTAACCTCCAGTTAAGCTTGCTGCCCATTATTTTCCTCTGCTTCCTACATACAGACCACAAAGAGTTTTGCTCTTGCTCCATCTAAGGTCCCACACCATCAATTAGTACAGGAAGATGGGTTCCTTGGCAGTATTTGAGCCCAAGCAAACCTAAAACGAGCAACGTTTTTTCTCGTGTTCGCATGTGAATTCTCTGCCTGTGGAGAAACCGAGTCTGCACCTGTGTGGAAAACAACCAGTGGCTTTTCATGTGTGAAACTTGTAAATGTAGCAATTACATAAGCTAAATTGTGAGGGGGTGTGGTTTATTGGTGGCTGCGTTTATTGTACCTTCTCATCTGCAGAAAATGAATCATCTGATACAAAAATGGCTCTTCAGGGACCAACATGCAGCTGAGCCCAGATTTGCAGAAGAGAGAGCTGATCATCTGAAAGATAGGAAGGAGTTCCCTTATAATGTAGCTGGAGCAATAATATTGCAGATAAGTTATTTTTCTGGCAGGTGATTAAGACAAAAATATTCATATTTAGACACTTAGACGTTAGGCACCTAGGAAGAGTCCTGACTTTTCCACACGGTAACTCTGAGAGCTGTATGTTTTTTAACATATCTAAAAATCAGGCCCCTCAGATTGATGCCTATGTTTATTTCCAGAGTTAACATGTAGTTGGCTGAATTGTAGGATAGTGGTGGAAGCCCCTTCTCTTCAGAGAATGAAGCAGGGCAGCTGTAATGGCCATAGGAACAGGTAGGTCTGTACAGGCATGTGGACTTGCACAGAATGGCGAAACGTGCTGTCACAGCTTCTGAGAAGTCCTGGTCCAATTGAAGACTAAAGGTCTCTCTGCATGTGTGTGCTTTTAAAGTGCTTCAGAGGTTTGTTGGCACAGAGCAGCTGGCTTTTTGAAGCAGGCATGTTAATCGTAGCTGCAGAGAGAGAGCGGAAATGACCACTCCAGGTTAATGAGGGTATGACAGCAATGAAGTCGTGCGTGTGTGTTGGGGGAAACTCTCCCTTTGAGGGGTGCTGTGGATGTGAACAACCCTCACTATACAGACTGCATAATTGTATGAACAGAGTATTTCCTAGTGTCCCTTTTATTTCTTATTGGGAAAAATTGGATTTATTTTTTTAAACAGTACCTTTGGAATATTGATACTGCTGTCAGCTTATTTGTCCTTTTTAAGCTTTGTAGCCTGGCACAGGTGGTTCATAACTCTTTTTGTCTTTCAGCTAATCATTGGCCTAAATAACTTGTTGCTCGGAATCATAACATTTCCTTCCCTAAATGCCAGATGCTCTGCCTTGGGTCAGTATGTGCAGACTGCAGACGCTTCCAGTGCAAATGTAGCTGTGCAGTTAGCTCAGAAGTTTCAGCAATGGATTCTAACAACAAACGTGATGCTCACAACAGAAGGGATGGTTTTTACCTCAGATATTTGCAGCTCATTTTGAAGCAAGAACGGTGGCTATCTGCCCACCTAGAGCTGACCGAGTTGCTGATGAGACCCTTGAATGCCAGGGGTGAGAGCCTAATTTGTTTTGTTTGAACATCTAGAAGGCACCACTTGGAGAGCGCTTTCCTGAAATATTTCCACCTGGTTCAGTCAAGGTTCTCATTTGTTAAGTTTTGCGATGTTGATCCATACCTGCTCTGTTAACTCTCACAGTTTCCCTTCATTGCAGTGAATGTAGTTGTGAACTTACACGTTCCCAACCATGTCAAACAGAAAGAATAGGACTTGAAGATGTTTTATGCCCATGCCACCAGACTTTATTAAGAGAATGAGGTTAGGATAAGTTTCTGCTCCATTCTTGCCCACCTGTCTCCTTAAGATATCTCTAGACTTCCAGCTGAGGGGTATGTTTTCATTTCATTTCTCCTTACTCTGTGTTGTGCTTTATCTCCATGATTAATGGCTCCATTCATGCTGCATTTCACAATGTTTGAACAGAGGTGGCATCCAAGCTTCTTACTCCCATGTTTGCTAGAAGATGACGGGAGATTTCTGGTAAATTTGTGATGTGAGATTAGAAAGAAGTGTAGTTAAGGGGGGGGGGAGGGGGGAAGGTAGATCCCAAATGACACTCCTGTTCGTAGCATACTGGAGTGTGAGAAGGAAAGGCAGAGAATTCAGTACAGTGATCTACAAATCATTTTGTCACTTAGAGACTGTTACTTAATGACAAAGTTCTTCCTGCCAAATTCTGATGGCTTTTTGCTTTCACAATGTCTGCACTAATCGGTAACTTCACTTGGAAGTCACTTACACAAAGCATTGTTCTCATGTCACTCATCAGGCAGCGATGCCTTACTAGATGGGAGAGAAAGAGCCTCTTCTTACGCAGCTTGTTCAGTGATCTAGTTAAATGTGTGTTTATGTACTTAGACATCGCTGGAACGGAGGTCACATGCATCTGTTATGACCCCATTAGGCGGTCACAGGATCATTGACGATCATACGCTAAAAACACTTAGCAAGAGCAAAAAAACATGAATGTGATTGGAAGATGTGTCAGGAGAAAGATTTCCAGCTTGGAGAAGTTTCAGTATCTGGAGTATCCTGGGAAGCTTGTCATGAGTTTTCATCAGAAATGCATTCATGAGGAGAAGGGCTTGTAGGAATGGAGGACCTACATTAGGAGTGGGAAAGTGCTTTCCTTGTTTTGCCCAGCAAAACAATACCTGGGAGGGGCATGAGTGGGAGAAAGATGAATTATTGAAGGAAAACCATGCTGGACAGCCTGCAGCTAGAGGAGTAGAGCCAAAAAAAAGCTGAACTATCTGTAAGAAGATTGGTGAATTCATTCAAGTGTTTATTTGACGTGGTGCCTGCAATGACATAAGCTTGATCTCAGTAACCCGGGAGATTCTTTCTGGTACCATCTTCTTCTGACTGTCCACAAGGAAGCGGAGTGGTCACTGATGCGGTGGTATGCTCCAATACTTTCTTCGAACTAACACCTAGATGAAAAAAGAGAGGTGTTACTTCAGTGTTTTGTTTGGGTGTTGTTTTTTCTTTCTTTTTTCCCCTCCTTCTGTCCATTATAACTTGGCTGTTCACTGCTGTTGTTTGTCCTCACTTACCCTTTATGGTCTGGACTAGCCATAACATCTTGCTGGACTACTTTGGGCCATCCAAAATTTTGAACAGCTGTTGTACCATGTTATAGGTTGTCTTAAATTGTCATTGCTACCTGATTTGATAATTCTGATTAGTTGTGTTTTTTTTTCTCACCACTGCTTCTATACTTTCTTGGGATGTTTAAAACAAAACAACCACCCCCCAAAAATGCCACCAACCCTTTTTGCCCAAAAGTACAGATCTTAAAAACACAAAGAGGGTAATCATTGTTCGTTTTTTTTTTCTTCTTTTCATTACTTTATTGTTCTGCTTTAAAAAGCAATTGTGTTAAAGAAAAGTATGAGAGGGGGAAAAAAAAGTTATACGGCCCCATTTTAAACTTAATCGTGTCTCTTAGTTTCTTATGACAAGACGCAGTTTGTGGCAGCCTTCCTCTTGTTAGCATTACTGCACTTGGGCAGCCATAGGGGTGTTCCAGGGAAATTAGACACTGTCATGGAGCTGCTAAATAGAAAAGAAACCAGCATCCAGCGAAGGAAGTCCCCTGAGTGGAAGCTGGGGAGAGTATTACAGGGAAGCATCACACGTTGGTATACTGAAGCACTGCTCTGACTTAGGCACCCGTTTACGTCTGCAGCTGGACACAAGGCATTGAGCTAGACAGGATTTGTGTCCGACCCAGCATGGTGGCTCCCCTGTAGTCTGGGGAGGAGGCTGTCTCTGTAGCGAACTGGGTCACAGAACACGGTCGGCCAGCAGCGGCTGGTCGGTAGGAAACTGGTCTGGTTTTGTTACAAAGCAAAAAAAATAATCAGGAAGGACTGTACTATTGGTGATAGAATAGGCACTTGGCAGGGGAAAAAACAAAACCAAAAAACCCCAACCACAAAACACCCTGCCTTTTTGGTTTTAATTCTAGTATTTGGTTTCCAGTCTACTTAGATTCCAGTGTTGATCACAAGAACCTATGTTTTCACCTGTACACTGAGTGCTGTGCTTTGAAGTGAGATAGAATAATTCTGAAGTCTTCCTTTTAGAGTCACTTTTCCATGAAATAGTTTGCAGAATGATACCAGAAATTATATTTACATTTTACTGTAAAATACGTAAATTTCTTGCGGTGCTTTCCTTTCCCATCTTCCTGTTCTGAACATAACTCGTTCACATGTCTTCTCTAGAGTTTCCACAACCTTCTCCTTTCTGTGAAGTGAACAGTGGTGATAAAATACCTTACGACAACTAGCCTAATTTATCAAAGTTCAGAGTTTGTTGGAAATTCACCAGAATTTGTGGGTGAGGGCGTAGAGAACAAAGAAAATCTGGCAAAGGAGTCTAATTGAATGGGCCTGGGCACCAGGGACATTCCAGACTGGTTTTACTCTGCTGTCCTTCACGTATTTGGTTGGCTTAGGGAGTCTGAGAACTGATTTAGAGCATGTAGTGTGTCGAAGGTAAGTGTGCTGAAGGTTATCAGTACATCATTGCAGGCAAATTTTGGGTTGAAGGGGACAAATCTCTTTACCGATTAGTGTGAAACCAAAGACTTAGTGTGCTGACTACCAGCTGAGTGCTGTCTTTGTTAATATTGACAATGTCTTCAATGCTGACTTTTAGAACACTCTTTTCTTATTTAATGTATTTGTAAATTCTAGAATGTTTACTCAGGTCTGGATACTGTCTAATATTTAGATAACCAACTGAACTAAAGCAGCTCATGTCGCTGACTAATCCAGATGTTCTGTGTCCAAGATTGTTTTGGTAACAATTAGCTCAGAGTCTATATTCACACACTTTCTCCAATTTGATGCTCTCTGAACCTCATTTTTTACTATTTTGTCATGTGTGTCGGTAATTCTAGCATATAATTCACAAATCCTTTTTTAATAAATGAATGCTAATGATCAGCTAATAGATCAAAGAATGCTGATGTAAATATTTTTTTACATAATTGCCACCATACCACTGGCAAGTGTGGTGAATCAGCTATTTTATGTGTCTTCCTCTTTAATATGGTACATACTGAATTTTATAGACTAACTGAAACAAAAAGAAATGACAAGGAAAAACCCTTTTTGTCACTGAAAATGTGTACTGAGTGGATTTCAGAAGTTTGTGTTAATTCATGACTTCACGTGCAGAGCAGCAAAGTAAGGACACATTACAAGTGGTGAGAAAGGAATGATTCCAGTGATGTTCAAAAATCATAGTTGGTCATGGTTATATACATATAACAGTAATTCTTGTGGACTTACAATTAAGCACAAAACTTCAGATTCAGGGCTTGGTCTTTGTTTTGCTTATATCAAGTTATATCGTGTAGAGTGAGCTGAGTAGTTCACGGCATAATTTAAGGAGAAACTCAATTTTTGCAGGAAGTATATACAATGTTGTCAACATGCGTACTACTTATATGTGTGTATGTACGTGAAGACTCAATACAGCAAAGAAATTGAGTTTGCCATATATCAGTATTTTATCAGGAGTCTTATATACTCCATGAAACAAGTTGCTTTTTTGTGTTCTAATTGTACACAGTTTAAGTAAAATATTTCAGTAGGTAAAATTTAGTTAAAGAGAGATTGCCAGATGAGGTGTTCACACATCAATTGCCTAACATGCGGGGTTTACAGTTCAATAGCTTTGAAAACAATGACAGTGAAATTGCATTAGTGGACCTTTTTCCTTTATACGTGTTTAAAGATCAATCAGACAGCTTAAGCAGGGTATTTCTGAAGAAGGAAAAACATTATGGACCCAGGCTGTAACAAAAGACTCATAGGCAAGAACTACAGTCAATGTATTTTTAATGTGTTGATAAACTGTCGAATGTTCTCATGTTTGAGCATCAGTCGATAAGCAAGGCTCAGTTATTCCAGCAAAACCTACACAGACCCTTTCTTTCACTTGCACTTAATTTTTTTTATTCTCTCATGCTTTAGTTACAAGTATCCCAGATGGACAGAAAAGAGGGAAATGAGTGCTCAAAAATGCCAGTTGAAAGTATTTGCACTGAACGAAGAAAGGGAACTAAAACACATAGACTGGTTATTTTGGAACGCAACCAATACTCTGATTTTACTGTTACCCTTTGACAAGCTGTGCCCACTAATTTTCCGCTCATCAAAGTGAGGGTGAATATGACATTAAAATAATAGAGTTGTGATTTCAGTCGTCTTCATGCTGTTTATATTCCAGACATCACTATCTTCTTCCTGGTCCAAGTTTCCTGTTGTCCTTTTTAAGCCTTTCTGTCAGATGGAGTCCTCCAGCTGATCAGAAGACCAGACTTTCTGAATACTGGTCGGCTAAACCCAAGTTCTACTCCTCCTTCAAGATCAAACCCAAATAATGGTCAGGCCTTCCTTTTTCCTTTTGTAATACCAGCAGAATGATCTCCTTTTTCTCAGGAGAAGGTCAAGCAGATGCCTTTCTGTGCATGTGTTGTGCACATGAAGAAAATGCAGAGCTATATCCCCACTCAAACAACCTTTCCAGAACAACTATGGCTTTGAGTCCCTCTTGTCTTTCTGCTGCTCTTGGTGGTCTTGGGTAACGTTCCATGGAAACGCAGTTTGTTCAGAGCAAAATCAGGGACTATACTTAAAGTCACTTAGGCTGCTTATGCTGTGAGAAGATACTGATACGAGTGAGGCAGACTGCCAGAAATATTTTTCAAAAATAATATGTGTCGCTGGGGTTGAGTCTGAGATTATTAAAGTGTCTTGCAAGTGGTATAAGTGAGAGAATCTGAGTGAGAATACTTGAGCACTGCTGCACAGGACTCACTTGTAAAGATACATATTAATGTTGAACAACATTTCATTAGTTTTAGGCATAGTTAGTAATCTCTGCATTGCCTCTTGCTTGGCTCTACATTTTAAAAAAGACAGGAACAACGTGGCTGTCACAATAGGATATTTCTCAGCAAGAAAACTAATCTCCTGTGTAGCCAAACTCCCTCAGCAGCTTGAGAGCTATACAAGGCCACTTCTTAGTAACAAAAGGGACGGTTTTGTCCTTGGATGTGTACAGATGGTATTGAGTGAAATGCATGGAAGCCAAGGCACGTTTTAGTAGCAGGAATAGTTGAGATTTGTGAAAGATTATGGTTAAAGACGAAAAAGCAGTCTCTTTCTTTCATCCCTTTATAATTGGTGTGACTGTTGGGCAGTGGGGAAGCACAAGCAAATACACAACAACTTGTACTATGCAGGAGGATTACAATTGAAAAGGGAGATGAGGAAGCAGAGGGAGGGAGAGCTAGCTGTGGTTTGCCTGCTTGGTTAAGAAAAATTAAGCCCTTCACTCCCCTTAAAAAGTAGTCCTGCTTCTATCAGCACACTGCTTTCTGGGTGGTAGCATAGGGAGGAGAAGGGGAAGAGGATTTTCCCTCTGCTATGTCAGACCATCCTGATTTTTCTGCATTGCTGAAGCAGTCTATTTTTGTAAATGAAATTCAAAAAAGATGCTGTCTCTCTGAGAAAGAGCTGGTCTCTGAGTTCCCTCTGGAGCAAGCGGCACTAAGCTAAACCCCAAATGGCTGGGGCGCCTGCCACCATTGACAGCAGCGCTCGGTCGTTAAGAAAACAGGGTGCGCAGACCAAAAACATGGCACTCGTGGAGCTGACCACTTTCTATGGATAATTATCACCTGAAATAGTTAATATTTCCTCCCTAGGGGAAAAAATGGTATTTTTGTGAGACTTAGCATGACAGTTTGTACCCTAAATAAGACATCTATGTGTTTCTAGGTGCTTGTCATAAACTGACCTGTAAGACTACTAACTAAAGGAAAAATTTTTTTCCTCAACTAAGTAAGAAATGAAATGGTGTTAGTTGAAAATGTGGTGTTTGCAAGAATGCATTACTTAGGATAATGGTTTTGTGCATATGTATGTACATCCTAAGTAGTCAGAGCTGTAGTTTTCTAAAGAGCCTTGAACGCTAATATCTTACAGCATGACAGTGTGCCTTACTGGTTACCAAGGGTAACATGAAGTGTGTGTTTAAAGGTATTTCTGTTGGTATCGCATACATTTTATATTTTCTTTCACTTGATACTAGATGACATAATGTTTACACTATGTCAGTTTTTGAGACATTCTCTTTAAAGGAGGAGCTAATGAGTTGGAGTTGATTGGGCATATTTGAAAATCAGGAACTGTTCATAAGGAATTTATACGAGCACATTTCCCATGGTGTCCCTCTAATGTTAACATAAAATTAAAATAAATAAAGTAAGCCTATATTATAGCCAATAGCTTCTGATATGCTTGTACCTGCATTAATGATAACTGCAGAGCTTGAATTAGGATGTCTCTAAGGAAAAGCTAAAAGATTGCTTAATCTTAATATTACTGAAAGCAGGTCAGTAATGTTTTTAAACTTTGAGAGCTGCCTATACCCCAGTACAGGGCAATATCTTTATTCCAGTTTTAGCGCATTCAGGCTGAATTTTTAGGTACATGGTATATTATGGCTATTATATGAATTACTGTGTACAAAACTGGTTTTACATATTTCTGTAACATAGGTACTGCTGGTGCAAGCTGTTCTTCATGGGATATTACTACTTTGGATGAATTGAGGTTATCTTCTGTGGAAAGTCAGTGATATTACTGTCTTTCTCATAATAGGAGCTAGACAGTATTATCAGTAGCTTTTAATGAGCTTACCATGGCAAGGTGTAAGGATAGCAGGAATTTAATTTGGCACATGGTCCTACACAACTAACAGCCTTTAAAATGTTTTTCTCTGTAAGTTAGAATTTGTGACATATGAAGTATATATTCAAATACATACAATATTGGTATAATCATCAGCATTTACTGAATATCTCATTTACTCCATGGACTTCCTGACCACTTGCATTTTTTAAATGTTTTTTTTTTTAGCCTTCAGTCCTCATAGATGATGATCTCACTTGAGTGACTTATTTCCTGCCTACCTAGATGTTTTCCTACAGTTTTGACTGGATACTGTAATTTTTAGTTCTTAAACTAAACTATTGCACCACATAACACGTTGCAGTTGGCTCCACTGTAGGTAGCTGAGGTTATTTGTTAGGTGAAGCCTGAGCATTTTTTAAATTTTTTTTGAAGGTTGCAAAGCACATGTACATTTGCTTAACTTCAGATGCTGGGTTTACAAGGCAGAGAAGGCTGCTCAGCTAAATGTAGTTTAAAACCATCTTTTAGTTGAAAACCATTACCCCTTGTCCTATCACAACAGGCCCTGCTAAAATGTTTGTCCTCATCTTTCTTATAAGCCCGCCTTAAGTACTGAAAAGCTGCAATAAAGTGTCCCCGGAGTCCTCTCTTCTCCAGGTCTAAAAACCCCAACTCTCTCAGCCTGTCCTCATAAGAGAGGTGTTCTAGCTGCCTGATCATTTCCGTTGCCCTCCTCTGGACACACTCCAACAGGTCCATGTCTTTTCTGTGTTGAGGGCTGGATGCAGTACTCCAGGTGGGGTCTCACCAGGGCGCAGTGGAGGGATGCAATCACCTCCCTCGACCTGCTGGCCTTGCTTCTTTTGATGCAGCCCAGGATACAGTTGTCCTTCTGAGCTGTGAGCATACATTGCTAGGTCATGTCCAGCTTTTCATCTGCTAGTACCCTCAAGTCCTTCTCAGGGCTGCTCTCAATTCCTTCATCCTCCAGCCTGTGTTGGTACTGGGGGTTGCCCCAACCCAGGTGCAGGACCCTGCACTTGGCCTTGTTGAACCTCATGAGGTTCACATGGGTCCACTTCTTGAGCTTGTCCAGGTCACTGAGACCTGGGCTGTCAGCTGTGTCACCTTCTTAGAGGAACACCCCTTAATTCCTTTGAGATATTTCACTGATGTTTCCCTGTTGGCTCCTAATAGCTCAGGAGCCCCTGGCTTGTCTCTGTAAGACTTCAAGTGTGCTGCAGTGTAGCCAGCATGTCTCAGAGCAATAGCTTGTGGGCCATCAGTAGCACCCTGTCCCTCTGACCTTGGTGTGTCATCCCATAGTTTGTCATGAGCAAACCCAATATTGCCCCCTCTCCCTCTTCAAGCCTAGTTTAAAGGTCTGTCAGTGAGCCCCACTAGCTTGTGAGCAAAGACCCTCCTCCCCCTTTTAGAAAGGTGAATCCCATCTGATGCTAGCAAGCCTGGTGGATGTTTCTCTGTACTTCTCTGTGTAGTGCAGAAGGGTTGTTTGGATTTGCCACCTGATGAGGTAGTGACTTTATTTCCTATATATGCAGTCATTCAACACCTGCCTCAGGGTTGCACTGTTGGAGCCAAGTATCATCATAAAGCAGCCAGGCCAAAGATGCATCCTTGGAGTTGATGTGAGAGATCTATAAGAAATTAAAGTCCTCTTCTACCTACCGTATAAAACTCTAACTTGAGCGTTTGATTGTGTCTGCCTGTCTGCAATTTGGTGAAAGCTTTCATGAGTCCAAAACAGAGATTTTTACACAGAATAAAGTGGCAGGTACAGTGCACACATCTTGGGGCATCAAGAATGAGAACTTTGCCACTCCCCATGTGAACACTGATGTCCCCAAAATGCAAGAGAGTAGGGTATCTCAGAGGCTATCAGTAAGAAAACAGTCACAGGAGCACTTCTACTATATTTACTATAGCTCCAGCTGGGTCCTGTGACTGTTCATAAATACCAAGTGAGCTTTAATGCTCCCTGTTTATCAACTGCAGATGGCAATCATTGTTTTATTCCTTCATTAGTTCATAGAAAGCCAGTTCGTCAAATTATATGAGTTTTCAACAACACGGTGAGCATTGTGTGTGATCTCTCTCACCGCTTGGACTATGCTACAAAACTGCAGACCTGGATTCACAGCAATGTGGGCTTCTGACACTGCCATCTGCACTCATTGTCAGTGAACACAGGAGTAGAAAGTAAGAGGAAAAATGAATGTTCAGAGAGCAGAGTGTCACTGTGGGATCAAATGCAAGAAACAATGCATGGGCAGCAAGACAAGCTTGCTGCGGCTTCTGGTAGGAAAAAAAAAAACGTTCTTCTTCAGCTGTAATGAAGGTCCATAGGCCAGCAAGTAAAGGGCACATCACCAGTGTTAATTTCCTTGAATGTCCCAGCAGAAGACCAATATGAAATACTAATCCCTGTGAGAGAGAAATTACTGATGTGACCTTCGACCATGTCAGAAGTGTGTCCACATGTACAATTTCTCTGGTGGTTTGTTGACAATTTGCAGTAAGGCCAGTACAGTTCCTATGACTGTGAAGTCAGTCTGCATCTTTGTCAGAGAAGCTCTTCTCTTTTTCTTTTTTTTTTCCTCCTCCACAATGGCATTATTGCTCTGGGGCTTTTTTTTTCAGCTTCACAATGGTAGCTGGTCAGGCAGAGAGCATAAAGAGCTACGTTTTGAACTAGGCAAGTTCAGAAGTTTGCTGTAAATGTGATTTGTATCAATGAACGTATGGAGAGAAAGGATGGACAAAGAGCGGAGGCTGACGTGCAGGTGGGATGGAGTGTTCCTGACAAAGTCCGACGTGCGGGGCGGGAATGACGTAAAGGCAACAAACTGCAATGTTTAGGAACTATCATTCACCTGTTCAGGGTGCCATATGATTTATATGACTAACCAAGACAACAAGCAGTGTGTATAATTAATGGTTTGCCAATGATTTATGCATCAAGGACTACTTGCCATAAGCGTAGCTTCATAATTCTAAATAATGAATAAACCAATAATTTACTTGCTTTGGGAGCAACTCTTCATCAGAAAAAAGGGAAGAGAATTCTTCTCATTGGTTATTTCATCCAAATTCTTCACTCAGTTGTATTTTTGTTGCTTATACACTAGCCTGGCAAGGGGAAGAAGAGACTTCGTGTATGTGACAGCAAAAATAACATTTTTGTTGATCGGTCTGAACACTTCAAGATTAATGTAGTCTTTCATGTGCATTAATCCAGCTATGGGTGTTCCTGTAACTACTGTTTCCCTGGCTAGTTTCCAAAACATGGAGTTTAATATGAGTAAGAAGTAGAAGAAAAATCCTGTCACGTTTTACGCAGATTTCCTGGTCAAAGTAGGTGCAATCCGGTTGCTGACTATGCAACTAGCACCAGCTCACTTCACCGTGCCCCAAAAATCTGAGACAAAGCCAAGGGAGGGGGGAAAAAAACCCAAACCCAAACGACAGATGCTACCTTCACTGTCCTTTTAATCACTGCCAAATTTGCGACTTGTGGGCTTCAGTTGCACTGTGGGCTCTATGAATTGGCATGACTAGAAGATAAAAGTTTTCATAAATTGTAGATAACCAGGAATATGGCAGCAACTGCTGCTTGCATCACCATCACCTGAACCTCTCTGCAAGTCTGTAAGCTCTGGGAGGGCAGAGGCTGTCAAGTATTGTGCTTGCCTGCACAGTTCCTGGTACAATGGGACTTTGACCCCAGAATGGGATTTTGAAGTGTGACTAAGTACTACATAAAAACTAATACCAAGGCTTAAAATATGCAAATGTACGCATCTGCAGAGTGTGCTTTCATATTAGTCAAGCGAATTAGGAGAGGACGATGCGGCAGGAGCAGAGTGGTGCAGTTCATCCAGCTGTTGCCCAAACAAGGAAGCTGCAGGTTTTCTCGTGTTTTCTTTATTTATTTTTTTTTTTAATTCTTGCTTATGCTTCCCTGTCATTTGCTGTTAGCGTTGCTGAATGCAGATGGCCCACTTGTATAGTCTGCTCTTCACCTGCGCTTCTCTGGGTAGTACAGATGGTGGTCAAGCTGCACCTTCCTTCCTACCACCTGTGGGTATTTTGTGTCCTTGATAAATGGTGTTTTTACTGTCGTCCGTCTGCAACAGACAGTAAAAATATTTCGGGAGTTAGATCCCTTTAGTGGTGACATCATGCCAGCACCGTCACCTAGGTAATGGAACTAATTGCCATAGCAACAAGGCTTTATCATTCAGCAGCCCGAACATTTTTGACAGATGGGAGAGCCTAAAGATTTGAAGTAGGACACAAATGAAACATATCTGATTGGGCTAAGTCATATTAATAGTTCATGAATAGGAATCTTCTGTGCAGGGTAAATCAAATCAGAGTAAATGATATATCTTTTAGAGGCCCATTTACTTCATATTAAGCAATTTAACGTTAAAAACTTTCTTCCTCTAGGGAAAAAATAGCAGCATTTAATTAAAACAAGCAGATAATAAACCTGATTGTTTAAATATTATTGTACACCCTCTGGGTATTGCTCCTGTTCTAGACATCGTGTGAGACTAACTAAATGACAAAGTACTCCTAAAAAAAAATTTAGCTGAGCATTAGCTCGCTTCAGGGTGAGAAATTTACATTGCCAAAATGCGATTGTCGCAGGAGCGCTGGTGCTCATGCCGAGGGTGCCCCGAGCCCTGCCTTGGGGAGCTCCTTGGATGCTAAAAGTTGCAAGTACCTTTTTTTTTTTTAAGTGCTCTGGTCTTTGGGCTGTTATCCTGTATTGCTTATTCATCCATAGGCAGCAATGATGCTGCTGTTGGTGGTGTGGAATAAGTCAAGAATGACTGCAGAGCTTTAGGGGCAAAAGTGAAGGACCTGGTTAGCCCTCCTTGATCCAACAGCTGAGGGGAAAAGTTTGGATAAGAGTGGACTTGTCCTGCAAGGTAACAACTGGCTGCATAGTCAGCTGAGGTGAGGAAAAAGACATCTTTGCCAGCAGGCTTGGCAGCCTGGTAAGGAGGGCTTTAAACTAAGCACTTGAGGGTTGGTGAAAACAGCTTGCAATTAAATGAGGAAACAAGTTGGGATGGCAAGTATACAGGGCAGGATGAAGTCATCTTTGAGCAGTCTGAGGAATTCTGCAGATCACAGATCCTGGCCTTTATGGAAAACTTTAGCCTTCTTGCCTGGAAGGGCAGCACGTTGGGAGGCAAGCAATGTGAGGAGTGTCTGCAGTGTGTTGGGTAACTTCTTAAGGCAGATGCTACATAAGATAGCTAGATGCGATGTTCTTCTGGTTCTGCTGCTCACAAACCAGATCTGGTTGAGAATGTGACAATCAATGGCAGCCTTGACTGTGGTAGTTGTAAAATGGTGGAGATCAAGATGCGACAAGAGTGAGGAAGGCAAGTAGCAGTATAGACCCTGGAGCTGCGGGGGGCAGGATTTAATGTATTTAGGAAACTGGTTGGTAAGACACAGTGGGAGACAACTGTGTCTCACCAGTCTTTAAAAATGGCAAGAAGGATGATCAAGGAAACTACAGGTCTATTAGCCTTCCTTTGTTTCTAGGAATAAATCCTCTCAGCAGACATTTTGGACATGTGAAGGAGAAAGTGGTTGGAAGTAACCACTCATTAGACACCACCTAGAGTACCCCATCCAAGTTGGGGACCCCCAGTACAAGAAAGACATCAGTGAAGTGGAAGGAGTTTAGAGGAGGTCACTGAGATGGTTGGGGCAGCATCACTTGCCCTGTAAAGGCAGACAAACACTGCAAGAGGCTGCACAGAGAGGTCATGGTGTCTCCGTCCTTGGAGGTTTTCAAGCCCTGCCTGGACAAAGCCCTGAGCAACCTGGTCTGAATTCAGTGTTGATCCTGTTTTGTGCAAGAGGTTGGGCTAGAGACCTTCCCAGGTCCTTTCCAATTGGAATTATTCTGTAACTTCGTGATTTTTTTTTTTTTACTGGAAATACAATTCCTCTTTATTCCTCCTAATCTTCCTACCTATATCTAATCTCTTAAAGCTGCATCCCTACGGTGTCTTGTGAAGAAACAACAACAAAGATATTAGACTTTCTCTTCTATAATAAAGGGGAATGTATCATATTTAGATGAACTGTAACTGATCGCAGAATATAGTGTTTAAACTTAAAGTGCATATTATACTTGCCTGTACTGAGGTATGCATTACCATTTTAATCAAAATGGCTTATATTGGTTCAGGCAGCAGCAGCGAACAAAGTCACAGATAAAGAACAGTGGCTCACTGTTACTTTCTGCCTTCAACATAAATATTAGCTGCCCTCTAATAAATGCAACTCATCTGTGCTTAGAAATGCAGTGCACAGCAGATAAAATGCCATTTCTTCCAATTATTTACCCATATTACACAGGCTCAGGATTAACCTAAGCTTTTCACTCTGATGGAATGAGATGTAATAATTATTTTTAATATATTGTCTGATTGCTTTCCTTATCAGGAGGTCAGGCTTGCATTCCCACCTTTAGTATCAGCCCCTTTCTAATGGAAGGAGATACTTTGGGCAATTAGGCTGGAGGGTTAAAATAATCCTGGCAATTACTTTTCATTCTAATTGTGGCTGTGAAGACGTAACACTAAGAATTTCTCTGTGCTGCTTATAATTTTTTCTCATCATCACCCTTCTAGGCAAACACAGAAATAGACACTTTGTGGTTTATGTTCTATAACCTCAATGGCTTTGGGTCTTGAAAGCCAATTTTAAAGGCTTGGAAAAATCACAGCAAAACAGCTGCTTGGTTTTATGAAATATAAATGGTATAGTTGAAAATGCACAGATGGCTTCTTGGTGATGCATTTCACAAACATGCTTAGATGTTGTTCAAAATAAGAATTTGAATAAATCTGTGATTGATTAATAATTTTCTGGTTGGTGACAGCAGCTATTAGTAGGAGAGCAGGTAGTCAGATATCATGGTCTTATTTTTCAAAATTGCATGTAACTCCCTACTTTTGTAGGGTATTTTTAGAGTTTGGTGGTGGGTTTTTTTGTGGTGTTTTTTTGTGTTTGTTTTTGTTGTGGTGGGTTTTTTTTTTTGCATTTGGTGAGATTAAAACCGCTTTTTAGCTTTTATTTGAAATTCAGTTTCAGCCATGGCTTTGAACAGTCATAGAATCATAGAATGAGTTGTAGAATGACTTGTGTTGGAAGGAACCTTACAGATCATCAAGTTCCCACCCTCCTGCCATGGGCAGGGACACCTCCCACTAGACGAGGTTGCTCAAAGCCTCATCCAGCCTGGCCTTGAACACTTCTAGGGATGGGGCATCCACAACTTCTCTGGGCAACCTGTTCCAGTGTCTCGCTACGCTCAGAGTAAAGAATTTCTTCCTGATATGTAATCTAAATCTCCCCTCTTTCAGTTTAAAGCCATTGACCCTCTTTCTATTGCTACACTCCCTGATAAAGAATCCCTCCCCATCTCTCCTGTAGGCCCCCTTTATGTACTGGGAGGCTGCTACAAAGTCTCCCCGGAGCCTTCTCTTCTCCAGACTGAACAACCCCAACTCTCTCAGCCTGTCTTCATAGAAGAGGTGCTCCAGCTCTCTGGTTGTCTTCGTGACCCTCCTCTGGACTTGCTCCAACAGTGTGGTAACATGAGATGGAGGATGACCAATGCTAGAAAAAAAAAAAGTCTAGACTTGTTTCGTCTTGAACCACTGCTTGCTTTTATCTGAAGAAAGTATGGGTCTTTTATCTCACTGCACTGTACTGCACTTGTGTGAAAGGAATATAGAGGAAGGGATGCTACCACCTTCACAACATGTGCAGAATAATTTTGAGTCACGGACATATGAGTAAAAAATACCCAGTATTTCATAAAATGCTTGAACATTTATTGCTTTAAGAGGGGAAAAAAAGGCCCTTCATTTAGAGCTGGTAGGGATTTCTTCCATGATTGAAGCAGTCACTGAAAGGAGGTTGTTTATTTTGGTTACACTCCATGACAAAAACAGTTTGAAAGAAGCAATCGAAGGCTTTTCCTTGCATACTGATCATTCATTATATAGCTATCAATAACTGCCTAATAAAACTAGTCCAAAATAAATCATGCTTTCTTAACTACTTGGTAAAGATTGGACAACACTTCAGTATACTTCTCAATACAGTAGCACTTTACAAAAGCAATCTATACTCTAAGCGCCCATTACTGTTACCAATTCATTAAAATGTTAAGTTAACGTATTCAGGTTCCTTTATTGGAAAGTGAAAGCCAGTAACAAAGCCAACAAAGATGCATGTGTCTGATTATACCACGACAGAAGTAAAAAATAGAGCATTATGCAATTCACGGCACAAGTAATGGATTTCGGATAGCAGCATACATCCAATTGAAAAATGATGGACATGTCAAAATGAAGTATGCCATAGTCAAAAAGTACAAGCTTCTAAAATAGATGATGATAAGTTCAAGACCTGTGCCTGTAATTTTCAGGCTCAAATAAGACTTATTGGTTCCTTTTAAGAAAAATATTGACTGGCAATCACATTTTATTTAATTAAAATGTACAGCTTCAGTGAAATGTTCACAGGATTTTCCAGCATGTGCCTTATATTTGCAAAGGTTGGAGTAACCGGAGGCATGTATTGGAAGTGAGGCAGGCAGTACTAATACACATTTGAAATATTTCATATTAATCAGAAGTGATCAACTTGTCACTGAAGCTTCAGACACATTTGGGATGATTTCATTGAAAATGTCTCATAATTACTAAAATCCAGTGCTTCTAAAAATTGAGACCTGGCAATCCCGGTGCACGCATCTCAAATCAATGAGTGAAAACTCTGTATGGAAATGTTGGTCCTCAAATCCGATATAGCAGTCCGTATTCACTTAATAGCAGTTTAGCTGTAGTAAAACCTGGGCGTTAAGCCTGCCATACATTAGCTGAATAATTTGTTTGATGAAGAAAGTGTATTGAGTCTGTCCTGTTCATTTGCAGGAATGAGGATGGATAATCTGCACTTGAGTATGACGAGCAGGTCTGACCATTTGCTCATTGGAGGACTTGTATTTATCAGGCTGGTCCACGATAGCTTCAGCCGGTGCTGGAGAGTTAAAGGCCTTTGCTGTTCCTCTTATGGACTTTGTTTGCAAAGCATGTTTTTTCATTATTTGGTCAAGCAAGCCTGCTCTAACTCATTTGCCTGCTGCCTCACCACCAGGTCTACCCTACTCCTCTTCACTAAGATTGCAAAAGGAAAAGAAAGTGGGATTGGATCTACTGGAATAGGGTTTTGCCTGCATGAAAGGAGGCCACATGAAGTAGTGACAGGAAGCTCGGGAAGTCAGATAGTCCATCTCCTTATCAGCCAGGGCCAATCACACCTCTGTTACTCAGAGTAGGTCTTCTAATCCAGCCTGTGGGGAATTTTCTGTGGACTGCTGACAATTCAGAGATGCCACGTGTTGCTTGGCTTGCCTGGAGGAATATACATGTGCCTGTCTGCCATCAGAAAAGTGAGGAAATAGTGCATCGAGCTATGGCTTTTAACTGGCAGGAGGGAATGCATGTTCTAGTTAGTCAAACACGTGTCCCAGGGACTGTATCATCCCTTGCCAAGTAGATGACAAGCACATACGGCTTTCATCCCATAAGGATGAAAGAAGAGGTGGAGGCGTGCTAAGGTAAGGGGCTTAACGTAGCAGAAGGCAAAAAGTGATGTGCTAAAAATCTGATGAAGGGGTTACAATAGAAGGAGGGGATGCTGATGTGAATTGCTGTAGGAAGGAGCTATGGCAGCATGGCAGAACCTTGGTCGGGGAGATGAACTGCAGATGTGGGGAATGCAACAGGTACTGAGGGAAGAGGAGGAGTCTGGAGTTAGAAAGAACAAGAAGAGGAAAAGTGTTTTTCACCTTCTAAGGGTAAATTTGAGTTTTTTAATAGACTACTTACCTGAATTTGTTATTAAAGATCTTCAGAGATGGGATTCCTACAAATTCCATAGATAATTAACTATCTTTACTGCTGAATTTTTTTCCTAATATCTACCCTTGCTCTAACTGAAGTTTATTAGCTTTTTTACTGTCTACCTAGGACACAAGTTTTTTTTTTTTTACAGTGTTCTTTTTGTATAGATGAGTACTGTTACCATATGCCTCGTCTTAGCATTTTCACTAAACCCAACTAGCCTCAATTTTTTTCAGAAAACTGAGACCTTTTTTGTCACTCCCTTGAGTGGTCCATATCTGCTGAGAAGCATGCTGGCCAAAACTGAAACACTGTTCCCACAGAGGCCTTACCAGCCCTATGGAGAAGGGAAGGATGGCTTCATGTCCCTCTTTCTTGAGGTGATAACTGCCTTTTTGGTAGGAGCATAGCCCTTTCAACTCTTGTTCATCTTGTATTTCTTCACAGCCTCCTGACTTGTGCTCTGTGAGGCTGCTGGCAAGCCAGTACTACATCCTCTAGCTGTGGAGCCTGTGGTTCTAACTTAAATGTAAAACTCTCCATTTGTCTCTTACCTAACGTGTTTGCAGACCTGCCAATTTAACATATGTATTTAATGATCTAGGTCATAAATGAAGCACTGAGAGGAGATATATCTCTGTGGAGGTATATATTGCATGGGATTGCGCTCTGACAGCGTGCACTCTCTGGATGCGTAGACTCTCTGGTTATGTTTTTCTGGACATCTTGTTTTCCATCATCTAGTCTCATTTAGACTGTGTTTATTAGGTTGCTTGTGAGGATGTTGTAGGAAATAAGGTCTGAAATCTTACTAAAGTCAAGATATGGTATTTACTGCAACTTCTCTTCTTGGATTGAGAGCTGGCTGTGTGACAGGACTCAGAGGGTTGTGATTAATGGAGCAGGGTCGAGTTGGAGGCCTGTAACCAGTGGTGTCCCCCAGGGGTCAATACTTGGACCAGTATCATTTAACATATTCATCAACGACCTGGATGAGGGGACAGAGTGCATCCTCAGCAAGTTCGCTGATGATACCAAACGGGGTGGGGTGGCTGACACCCCAGAGGGCCGTGCTGCCATCCAGCGTGACCTGGACAGGCTGGAGAGCTGGGCAGAGAAGAACCTAATGAGGTTCAACAAGGACGAGTGCAGGGTCCTGCACCTGGGGAGGAAGAATGTCAGGCACCAGTATAGGTTAGGAGTGGACCTGCTGGAAAGCAGCTCTGAAGAAAAGGCTCTGGGGGTCTTGGTAGACAGTAAATTATCCATGAGCAAGCAATGTGCCCTTGTCGCCAAGAAGGCCAACGGAATTCTGGGCTGCATAGGGAAGAGTGTGGCCAGCAGGTCAAGGGAGGTCATTCTCCCCCTCTACTCTGCACTGGTGAGGCCACAACTGGAATACTGTGTCCAGTTCTGGGCTCCCCAGTTCAAGAGAGACAGGGAACTACTGGAGAGAGTCCAGCGTAGGGCAACAAAGATGATTGAGGGATTGGAGCATCTCCCTTATGAGGAAAGGCTGAGAGAGCTGGGACTCTTTAGCCTGGAGAAGAGAAGACTGAGGGGAGACCTTATTAAGGTTTACAAGTATCTAAAGGGTGGGTTGAAGGAGGACGGGGCCAGGCTTTTTGCAGTGGTTCCCAGTAACAGGACGAGGGATAACAGGCACAAGCTGGAACACAGGAAGTTCTGATTGAATATGAGGAAAAAACTTCTTTACGGTGAGGGTGCCAGAGCACGGGAACAGGCTGCCCAGGGAGGTTGTGGAGCCCCCTTCTCTGGAGACTTTCAAGACCCGCCTGGATGCAGTCCTGAGCAATGTGCTCTAGGCAATCCTGCTTTAGCAGGGGAGATGGACTAGATGAGCTCTAGAGGTCCCTTCCAACTCTGAAGATTCTGTGATTCTCACTAAATATAAGCCTTTTATACTGCCAAGGAAAGAAACTAGATTGGTTTTATATCATTTGTTCCTAATGATTCCTTGTTGACTATTTCTGATGTTCCTTATTATTCTTTTAATTGCTTATACATTCTTTGACTGTTTTTTTCAGTATTTCTCCAAGAGCTGAAATTGTGTGGTCTATAATATTCTATTTTCTACCTTTTGGTAAAGGAGCACTGTTTTTATCCTTTTGCAGTCTTTCGGGTCTCCGCACATTTTTCTGAAATTTTCCCAGGTAACTGCTAGGCAATCGGAGACTGCTTCAGCCAGTTCTGTGAAAGTATCTTAGGACAAATTTAAGTAGACCCAGCTATTTGGAAAACATCTAGCTTATCTTTATTTAAGTATTCATGGTGCTTCTCTGTGAGATCATTTGTCCTTATCTATAGGTGTTTAAATAAGTAAGCACCTTAATTACAGCTGACCTTTTTAATAAAGAATGAAATGAAAAAGGCATTGATGTTGAGATTAGGTTCACCATCTCAGCTTTCTCTGTTTCTTGTCGTATTAGAGCCTACATTATGCTAACAACTGCATAATCCATAAAACAAAAAGAGGAATAAAGGACCCCAGAAACTTTTCAGACTCTGAAAACCCATCCTATCGACGTTTGGATCAAATTTTGCTGGGACCGTAACAAGTGTAGCTGGGATGTGTTCAAGGACTTTGTATTACTTTGAGTCATCCTAGACAGGAAGGATAAAAGAGGAACACGGAGATTTGGAACAGGAAAATACTTTTGTGGTTTGTAAGAAGGTTTTTTTGCCATTTACTGGCAAAATGTTGGTTGTGTCCCTAGTGGTACAGGTAAAATGAGATTGGTCCCAATCATGTCTCAACTGTAATGGCTCCAAAGGAGAGGATAGTCTACCATGAACAAAAATGCTATTTCTTTTATGCTGTCTCTTCAAAATTTTTTCATGTTACACATAAGAGAACATCAGCTGCAATAAAGAGTACCAGTAAGCTTACGTCATAGATGGGAGTATGATAGAAGCATAAAACAAGACTCCATTAATTCTAAATGTTTTGGCGAATGGAAATCAGCAGTCACCAACTCTCAGGTTCCCTGGATGTGCAATATACAACAAGGGCTGACTCTGATGCATTTGCATACACCAAACCCATTCTTTTTCCCTCGAACATCCACATTACTCTCCCAATATAGATTTTGATAAAAAGCTTAAACGAGCATGAACTCCACCATTAAGAGAAAGGCCAAGAAATACAACAGTTACATCTGTGCATGAGTCAGAAATATGCCTTTTATTGCCAGGGGAAGGTATCTGGTCATCAGGTCTAATAGGAAAATCTCACAGGATTTGTGTAATACCAGAAGAAAACATCACAAAGGGCAGGTCTTAACGGTGACATTTCTTTAATAAAAAAAAAAAAGCTTTGCAAAGGCTTTTAATATCACTTCAATAACTCCTATAGTCTTAAAATAGGCTAGAACAGGAGTTTGAACTTCTTGGGAGGCTGCAAGAAAGCCGACAAGCACCGGAGGAATTGACAGCGATGCAGCACCTGGGACTCTCTTTACTGCATTAGCACTGAAGGAACAATTTTCAAGAGTGATGTTTCAGGAATTATTACTGTGCACAACAAGAAAGCTGCTTTAAAAACACACATATGTGTATGCATGGGAAGAAATCTTGTTCCAGTTGAACTTCTTAATCTCTTGCCCATTCTGAGCAAATTGATTTTTAGGGACGAAATATTCAAAGGCATCTCCTTGTAGAGATGTCTGCTGTCATCCCATCAGGGAGGAGAAAAAAGGACAAGCCTTCCCTCCCAACCTCATGATGTAGGATGCTGAGAAGGCTGAATT
This sequence comes from Dromas ardeola, assembly GCA_013398915.1. NCBI lineage: Eukaryota > Metazoa > Chordata > Aves > Charadriiformes > Dromadidae > Dromas > Dromas ardeola. Next base: position 543,079 of record VYZM01013914.1, on the reverse strand, counting down.
ACAAACCCCGATCCTGCTGAGAGGCAGAGCTCATGGCAGGGAGGGCAATGATGTTTGGTCTTCTCAGTACCCTGCCCCCTGAGCTGCTGCATCTTTCTGGTAGTGTAGCTCCAACACATCTGTAGGATTGCAGGCTACTCAGACCTGTCTCGGTCCTCCCTGTTTCTAGGGTATGGAAAAGCTGAGGGAGGGAAAAAAAAAAAAACAAAGTACGTGTGTAAGCAGTATTCTGGGCTTCTGTAAAATATCTACTGTTGTGCCAGATGGGAAAATATTAGTTAAACTTATAGTAACTTAATTAAGTTAAAGTGGAAATTGATGTATAAGAATTATAAAGTGATGGTGGAAGGTGGCCCAGAGGAAGCTGGCAAAAAAACATGCTGAAAGGGGAACTGTTAGAAAGTGTCTAGCGAAGTACAATTATCGGATTAGGGCATAATCTGATTTAATATTTTCATTAACGACCTACAAACCAAAAGTAGGGGTGAATTAATGATTTTTTTTTTTCTGGTGGCATAAATGTGGGACATATTAGCAATAAAAATGTGAATTACTATATTATATAGAAATAATTAGATGACCTTGAGATCAGGAATGATATAAATGTGATGGCACATTATAGTACAAAATGCAAAGTTATGCACTTTGGGACCATGAACAAGAATTTCAGGCATTAACTGGTGCTTGAGCTGGGAGCAGAGGAGAAGCCAGGTCATGTGTTCTAGTCAGCTACGAACGTAGCTGTGAAAAAGCTCACAGGGGTCATAAACTATTATGTTCTAGTTTTAGTGTAGTGATTTCTATGCTGTGCACAAGGCTCAAGTATGACCTTACCTGAAATACTGTGTGGATCTCTGTGTATAATCTCTCAAAAATTAATTTAAGATGGAATGGGTGAGAAGAAGGGTACAATGGTTTTAGCAGCCTATCTTATGAAAGAAAATTGAAAGTGCGGCTGCTTTGGGTAAGAAAAAACAAAGGTTTGGAGAGGATATGACTGTCATCTACAGATTTACCAGAGGAGAAGACTCTAAGGAAGGGAGTAAGAGGGGAGAAGAGCTCTTTGAGCAGAAATGACGGGGTTGGTACAACAGCATTTTCATATTAGAAAAGAGGCAGAGCATTTATGAGTGATTTCCTGTAGTAGAGGTAGCATAACTGCTGTAACTTGTTTTTAGGATAGGAATTGATGTGTTAATTAAGAGTTTATTAAGCCTTATTGCCTAGGACAGCACGAGGCTGCAGGCAGAGGGTTGCAGATATCCCTCTTGCTCCTGTGCTCCAAGCTTCATTCTGGAGATCCCCATTCCTTCCACTCCACTACTTCCCCTCTCTGCTTGCTTCCTCACATCTTCAGAGCTGCACAGAGATATTTTATTTATTTTATTTGCATCGCTTATTCTGCACATGATTTGGTTAGGTTTTTTTTCTGGACTAAACTTGCCTCAGAAAGGGGATGAAGATTCCCGCACTTCACTCGGCCCTGTAGAGTCACGCACAGGAGCTATACTCATCTCCTGCTATGTCACCTCCTTTTCTAATAGAAAAGAAATTCTCCTTCATGCTGGGTCTGGCTTTTCAGTTCACGGACAGGAGGAGGGAGATTCACTGAAGCTTTGAAGCAGAATTTAGAAATCATACTATTCAGTAACTAGAAACTCTGATGTTTTTGTGTAATATCAGAGAAAAGCTCCTTGTATTAACATTCAAATAGGTGCATAAAGTAGTTATTGTTTTCCTGGCCATACAGAGTATACTGCCATATGCTCACAGTCAGAAATGGCATGAGGTACTATTCATAATGGCTTTTATTTATGACAGTTTCTGGGATCCAGGGTTCTAGCTATGATGGCTCAGCAGGTTTCCTCAGCTCGGCTGTGGCTAGACCTAATTCTGATTCATTCAGGCTGTTCCTGCAGTTGAGAGCAGTAGCAAACAGAAAAGATACTGCTGATAAATTGCAGATAGAAAAATATAAAATCAATATAATAATTATAGCTGATCCAATCAGAAACAAGAAGAGAAATTAAGGGAGGCCTACAAAAGAACGAGGGAATAAAATCCACGGCTATTAGTACTAAGTGTGTAGTGCTTATCGCAAAAGAGTCAGGTACTTAGATATTACGCAGTAGGACAAAAGAATGCAGAAAAAATGCTGCTGGGGAAGAAACTTTGTACATGTAAGGCTAAGTGTCTTGCAGGGGCAGGAGTGGCTTACAAACGTACCACCTATGGCATCACATTCAGCTCTGTCTTGCACCTATCTTCCCTTCTCTGCTGTTGCTCCTGTGTTTCTACCAGTCAATTGTCATCTCAGTAGTCAAAAAGGTAGACACTACAAGAGGTTTTGCCCTCCCCAGGCAGTGTCTGCTGCATGCTTGCTAGGTTACAGAACGCAAAGTGATCCATTCAGGGCTGTGTTTGAATGGACATCAGCCCTTACTCCTTTGCAGGAGAACTGCAGCCTCTCAGGAGTTTTAGCTAGGGGAAAGGAGGAGCTCCGTTGCTCTGAGCGACGGCATCCCTGTCAGCAGGACAAAGACTAAGGGATACAGGGAGAAAATTATGCTAAAGGAAAGTGCATGTTACCTCTTCAATACTTTCTCAGCTCTTTTGAAAGATTTAAAAAAAAAAAACAACACCAAAACAAACAAAACAACTTTGTATTGGTAATATGTTTAGCATGGTTTTACCTATGCTCAACTAATTTTGGCTGTATGGTTGTGTTTAGTTGAGTAATTGTTTATCTGAGGGACGAGAAATCACGGTTCACCAGCAGCAACTTGCTCAGAAGCTTTGAGAGCTTGCTTGGATCTATAGGAAATGAGAAGTTAAAATTACTCCCAAAATTATGCTCTAGACATCTCAGCCCACGTTCTGTCCCTTCTCTTCCCCAGTGTGGCCAGTTCCTGTCTGTCAGAAGGAAGGACTAGTCCCAGCCCCGCACTGGCCTGAGGCCTTTCAGGAAAATCACAGGTTATTTCTGGGCTCAACCCCAAATGCCCATGGTTTGTTATAAACTACTTTTTAGTTCCCTAGGTGCCCTTATCTAAGGAGTTGAAGCCATGATGTGTGTTTCACTCAGAGCAGCTAAACTCAAATAGCAATGGTGTTACCTTAGCATTAAAGTGGACACAGACCTTTCCTTTAGGCTGGAGTGGGAGGAGAAAACACTAAGTGTTTGATGTGTTCTCCATTATGGCAGGACTCAGACCCAGAGGAAATCATGGACCTCGTGGAAGTCACAGGATCTCACTTGCTCACTACACTGGATATGCCTAAACTGGGATCCAAATGCCCACCCTGGCTGTAGCTTGGCTCCATGCTGGGGCAGGACCCAGGTGTGCAATATGCCTTCCCCACAGTTACTTCCAACGGGGGGGGGGAAAGAAACTATGTACCAGTGCAGTAAGAGAGTCTCTGTGCACCCTACGGGTCCAAAAGATCTCCCCGTAGGTTAGGGGTGGCTGTTGACAGCCCTTGGCTATTGGACGCTGGTCATCAATACTGTGAGCATTTGTTTGCGGTAGGGGGTAAACTGAAAGTAGGTCTTCACTTCCATTCTCAGGTAGATATTTGAGAAGAAGTATGAAGCAGGTAGATTTTGTCCCTCTTTTCTCACTCACATGTGTAACATAGGTGGTTTGGTACTGACAGTTTTTTCTGCTGTTACCCTTGAAGCTGTAGCGTAATTAATAACCGTGATCTCAGTTTGACTCCTGATCTACTGCAGTACTTGCTTAAATAATAAGTTGTTTCTTCCTTGGAGCTTGTAATAAGCCCGGAATTTAGCAGTTGCTCTTGAAAGGTGAAATAGTGCATCTTTTCAATGGACACTTGAATGTAGCTGAGCTCAACCTGACGTGGCACTTCACTGCAATCCAATCATGATAGCCAAGAAAGATTTTTTTTTTTATTTTAAATCTGTATGGCCTGCCATGATAAGTGAACTTTGACAAGTGACAGGTGCCTCATTCCATAAATTCATCACTGAATTTGTGGGCAACCTGAAGTGATGGAAAAAAATTAGAAATGTTTATGGGTGTCTGGCATCTGCATGATTGACTGTGATCTGCAGAGTCATCACTTTCACCTGCAGTAAATGTCCTGTTCCTGATATCGACAGCCAAGTGCAGTTGATTGTGATTTGTGGAATGAAAGGAAAAAATAATCCTGTAGCACACATGCAGATGTTTTGGCTCAACTCTAAGGAAATGTCTTTCCCAGGGTGCTGCAAAGAGGCTTATACCCCCTGATTTCAAGAACAGAACTAGGTCTCTTGGGGGCTTGCAACTTTATTGCCACATAACTCATTATTGTGGGATCTCCTGCCAGAGTCAGTCTATCAACGCAAACGATAAGATTATCAAATGTAGTGTGTGTTTTGCTGCTGCTCGAAAATAGTTGAAGTAAAGGATAGCATTATTAGCTCTTTCTTTTGCTATTGGGTTTGCATGGCAAGGTTTTGGTATCAGGGGAGCTACAGGGGTGGCTTCTGTTAGAAGCTGCCAGAAGCTTCCCCCATGTCTGACAGAGCCAATGCTATCTTGCTGCAAGATTGACCCACCGCTGGCCAAGGCCAAGCCCATCAGCAATGGTGGTAGCACTTCTGTGATAACATATTTAATAAGTCAGGGAGAAAACCTGTATAGCACTGGCAGCAGCCAGAAGAGAGGAGCTGAGAATATGTGAGAGCAGCAACCCTGCAGACACCAAGGTCAGTGAGGAAGGAGGAGGCGCTCCAGGCACTGCAGCAGATTCCCCTGCAGCCTGTGGTGAAGACCATGGTGAGGCCAGATCCCTGCAGCACATGGAGGTTCATGGTGGAGCAGATATCCACCTGCAGCCCATGGAGGAGCCCATGCTGAAGCAGGTGGATGTGCCCAAAGGAGGCTGTGACCCCATGGGAAGCCTGCACTGGAGCAGGCTCCTGGCAGGACCTGCGGCCCTGTGGAGAGAGAAGCCCACGCTGGAGCAGGTTTGCTGGCAGAACTTGTGACCCCATGGGGGACCCACGCTGGAGCAGTCTGTTCCTGAAGGACTGCACACCATGGAAGGGACCCCCACTGGAGCAATTTGTGAAGAACTGAAGCCCCTGGGAGGGACTCATGTTGGAGAAGTTCATGGAGAACTGTCTCCTGTGGGAGGAAACTCACACTGGAGCAGGGGAAGAGTGTGAGGAGTGCCCCCTGCCAAGGAGGAAGGAGTGGCAGAAATAACATGTGATGAACTGACCACAGCCCCCATTCCCGGTCCCCCTGTGCTGCTGCAGGGGAGGAGGTAGAGAATTTGGGAGTGAAGTTGAGCCCCGGAAGAAGGTAGGGGTGGGAGGAAGGTGTTTTAAGACTTAGTTTTTTATTTTTCGTTACCTCATGCCACTTGGATTGGTAATAAATTAAGCTGATTTCCCCAAGTCAAGTCTGTTTTGCCTGTGATGGTAATTGGTGAGTGATGTCTCCCTGTCCTTATTTCAACCCATGAGCCTTTCATTATATTTTTCTCTCCCCTGTCCAGCTGAGGATGGGAATGATAAAGCAGCTTTGGCGGGCACCTGGTGCCCAGCCAGGGTCAACCCCCCACACTAGTAAAATGGAGAGAAAAAAGCGACTAATAGCTAAAACTCTAGTAGTTCGTAGTTGGTGCCCAAATTCACAGAACTAAGTGACAAAGTCCCTGGACTAGATTCTTCCTTGCATGAAGGCAGCAGGTGCCATTTCCATGTACTCCTCTGAGACACAACTCCCTGAATTTTGGATGAGTCAAACAACTGATTCCTCTTCACCTGCCTCCAAGTGTCAGCTCCTCTGAAAGGGAAGAGGTAGAAAAGCAGCTGTGGGGCTACCCTGCATCCTTCACCTTGGCTCCTGATGCTTGCCAAGCACAGAGAAAGGAAATCCGGGTGCTTCCCCTTTGCTTCAGACACACCTGCCTAGCAGGGCTGCCTTCAGACACGAGTTGTGCCGGGACTCCCCCAGGACCAGAGTGCATTTTTTTTTTTTTGTCCCACACTGTGGGCTGCAGTGTAAAAGTTATACCCTGGGCTCAATCTGCATACTTCAAACATCCAATATCCCCACTGCTTTGCCAGGGAGGATTATACATTTTTCACGAAGTGAGCAAGTATGCTTTCAGAGAAAAAATATTTCCATGGCTACAGATCCTTCTCACGCAGTGGAATGGCTTATGCAACTTAGCTAGCAGAGAGCTAATAAAATGAGAGGAAGTAATTAGATGAAAGGATGGCTGGGTGTTTGATGTCAAATTTCTGTTTTTCACCTGAGACCCTTGGGAACTGTCTCAGGTGGCCGGAGATGCCGTCAAAGTCTGTATTTTGCATGAAGATTACACTCTATTTTTGGTCCTGTAGGTTTTTGCTGCTGCATTGTGCATAGAAAGTGGTCCTTGTGCAGTTTTATAATTGCAGTTAGTCCATATGCTGTTGTGCGTTCATACCTCACGTGTGAGAAATCATACCTGTTATGCAAACAAAAGTTTGACTTACATTGCTCGTATGGGCATGAAACGATAAAATCACAGAGAATCTGAGCAGTACTAAATACCAAAAGATGTTTATCTCCTTGTGTGATACTTTTGCAATGTGAAGTACTGGAATTAAGATCTCCCTGGTATTAAACAGAAGATGATGGTGCAGGGAATATCTAGCAGATAGTTTTTGCCTGTAGGGCACATCCTCTTGATGCCTAGACTTTCATATTTTTTATGAGATATGGATCGTGAGTGTGACATAAAATTTCCTCTTCTCTACCTAAGCTAAAATGTAGTTTATTGTAGTTTATTGGCTGCCCATGGTTTGGATGGGAGTACTCTTTGCTGGGTAAAAAAACTGGCTGGAGGGTTGGGCCTAGAGAGTGGTGGTGAATGGAGTTAAATCCAGTTGGTGTCCGGTCACGAGCGGCGTTCCCCAGGGCTTGGTGTTGGGGCCAGTTCTCTTTAATATCTTTATCAATGACCTGGACAAGGGGATTGAGTGTACCCTCAGACGACACCAAGTTGGGTGGGAGTGTTGATCTGCTTGAGGGTAGGAAGGCTTTGCAGAGGGATCTGGACAGGCTGGATCGATGGGCCGAGGCCAACGGTATGAAGTTCAACAAGGCCAAGTGCCGGGTCCTGCACTTGGGTCACAACAACCCCGTGCAGCACTACAGGCTTGGGGAAGAGTGGCTGGAGAGCTGCCTGGCAGAAAAGGACCTGCGGGTGTTGGTCAACTGCCAGCTGAATATGAGCCAGCAGTGTGCCCAGGTGGCCAAGAAGGCCAACAGCATCCTGGCCTGCATCAGGAACAGTGTGGTGAGTAGGACTAGGGAAGTGATCGTCCTCCTGTACTCATGTCCCGAGCCAGGGGAGGGGGCAGGAAGTCACCGCCTGGAGCGGGCTGGGGCGTCCCGGGTCCGGTAGGTGAGCGGCGGTTTTGTAACAGTGTTTGTATATTCCTCTGTCCGTGTTATTGTTGTCGTTTTCTTGTTCCCTTTGCCATTCTGTTAAACCGCCTTTGTCTCAACCCAGGAATTCTGCCTTTTTTTCTTTCGGTTCTTCCCGTACTGGGGAAGCCCGAGAGAGCGGCACCTGGTTCTTTGTTGCCATCTGAGGCCAAGCCATGACAAGTCGGCGCTGGTGAGGCCCTGCCTCGAGCACTGTGTCCAGTTCTGGGCGCTTCACTACAAAAAAAGACCTGGAGGTGCTGGAGCAGGTCCAGAGAAGGGCAACAAAGCTGGTGAGGGGTTTGGAGAAACAAGTCTTATGAGGAGCAGCTGAGGGAACTGTTTAGCCTGGAGAAAAGGAGGCTGAAGGGAGCCCTTATCGCGCTCTACAACTACTTGAAAGGAGGTTGTAGCAAGGTAGGGGTCAGTCTCTTTTCCCGAGTAACAGGTGACAGAACAAGAGTAAATGGCCTCAGGTTGCACCAGGGGAGGTTTAGTTTGGATATTAGGGGAATTTTTTTACACTGAAAGGGTTATCAAGCATTGGAACAGGCTGCCCAGGGAAGTGGTGGAATCGCTGTCCCTGGAGGTATTTGAGACCGGTAGATGTGGTGCTTAGAGGTATGGTTTAGTGATGGTTTTTGTCAGAGTTAGGTTGATGGTTGGACTCGATGATCTTAAAGGTCCCTTCTAACCTAGACGATTCTATGATAGGTTAAGTATACCAGTTCAATATAAAGGACTATGAGACTGTAAGTGGGCTCTAATTTTTTTTTAAGTGACAAATTCTTGTTCTTGGTTTATCTTTAATCATTTACGTAGCCACGCAGACTATGTGAATATGAGGAAGTGCTCAGAATTTCTGTTCATCCCTAAAACCCTGTCAAATATTTTTAAATCGTTTTGATCATTTCCCTTAGAATTCTGCTTCCAGGTTTAAAATAAAATTGCTGTTGCAATGAACCTAGGATATGTCCCCACATAATTTAATGAGGTGAAGGCATTTCTTAAGGATTGGACATTAGTGTGACACAGATCTGTAAGTTTAAAAATATTTGGCAAGCTAGAAAGAAATTTGGTGTTAATTGAAGGACAGCTTCAGTAAAGATAAAATGAAAGAATCCTTCTAATGATGTATGTATGAACCAAAACAGATGGTAAAGACATTTCACCAACATACTCTAAGTACTAGTAAGTAAATGTGACAATATTAATTTAGGTGAAAGGACGTGATTAGTACCCTCTGACTTTTTTTTTGTAACAGCTGAATTTAATGTACCCTATTTATATGACTGCAAAGAGCTTCTAGTCATATTGTAATGATTTCTAAGGGCCAATTTGAAAGAGATTGCACTACGAGTGTCAAGTTGACAAGCTCACATCCTCTCCTTGATGTGAAGTGCTAAGTTCATGAAGATGTCAATGGTGTTGCCTTGCCAAGTCTCCCAGCTGGAGAGTAATACTGCATAATAGTCATGAGATTTCAGATCCAGCGTTATCAGTTCAAGCATTGCAGTGTTTCCCAGGGAAAGCTATGGCACAAGCAAGTAATTTTCAGGTAAGTTACTTTCAATGGCATTGTCGGAATTGATTTCACATTGAGATGCATCGCTGGGCAGATGTACAAAATTCACACTTGCTCTTTCAAGTCAAATGACATTCCCGGTAGCGTTTAGTGGAAGCTTTGCCTGGGTTGGTAAAAAATCATGAACTCCAGGCAACCTCAGGCTGTTTCAGGAGGTGTAGGTACATTATCACATATGAATAGCATATCTATCCACATTTTAGTACTACTGTTTTCCTGGCTTTCTTAGCTGTGATCAGCAGGGGTTATCTGAATCGGAGCCTCCTTGGTTAAAATGAATGAAGGAAGATGGGCTGAGCGCTGACATACTTCAAAAGTTCTTGCCACTTGGTCTGAAAATGCCTCCTCTCTTCTCAGTCTGAATAAAACAGTCTGAGTTGGGGCACGTCGTCAAGTCAAGGAGCATCACATAATTCAGTCTTTCCCCCACTGACAGCCCCTGAAATTAGTAAGACAGTAGATAAGTGACAGTTGAAAGGGTATGCAGCTGATGTGATTGGGTTTACTTATGATAGGATATGTTCAATTTGTATGGTTGCTTTTGAGATGCATTCTGAAGTTGTGTTGAGAGTGCCTATCCATCTGGATAGGAGCCTTCACCCTCTTAATAGCACTTCTATACATCTAATGAATCAGTCAATCAATACCAGCTTAAAGAGCTGTGCTTCTGAATGCTAGCCAGTTTTTTTGATATCACAGTGTTGGTGTTTTTCTGTATAAAATTGTTGCCCGCGTTTTAATTTGTACTTGCTAAAATACATATTCTTTTGAAGTGCATACCTTACAATAGACAGCTTGAAAGCTGCCACCACGCTTACCTCTCACTGAGATCCTGCCTGCTAAGTGGAGGAAATTGTCCAGCTTGTCAACCCTAAACTAATAAGATGATGCCCCTTTTTTCTATACCTGCAGATGTAGGTAACTTAAGTCCTGAGTTGAGACTCTTATCTCCCTTTGGTGGCAGCCATAAAATGTTTGAGCTTTCCACGTCATATTCGCCATGTCCAGAAAAGAGGCTTTGACTACTTCGGTGTAGTTATATCTCATCCCTTATCCAAAAGAGAACATATTGGTGGCTTTTTCCATGCTAATTAGGCCAACATGAGTCATCCTCACATCTTCCAGGGCTAGCCTGTGGTCCAAAGACTCTTGCTTCTCAATGACAGCAAAGGAGAGAGCCCAGCACCCACCAACACCCTTGTGCTCCTTGTGAGAACTCATTAAAAACCTTCTACTGAGCTACCAGTCCTGTCTTTGTGAGCTTTAAGGGAGAAAGATGGGGATTCTTCTGGTTAGACAGTGAGCCAGTGAATAGCCTCCTGCTCTTCTCTTGAATTCCCACTTTTCAGCTTCTTGCTTTCCCAGGTGCATCCAGCACAAACCACCTGCACCATCGAAGTGACCCTTGGAAACCGCAGAACCTGATTGCGCTTCAGTCTTGAGTGTATGCATTTTTGCAATGTGTCTGGGAGGTAGGGAAGTGCTAGTCCCACCACAAGGGTCTAAAGCATGATGACACTTAGGAGGTCTTCGGTGCCTAAAGAACTGGTGTCCACACTCTTTCATGTAGCAGTACTCCTTGTGTATTGGAAAGACATTTGATTAGTAAGAGATCCTTATGCTAATATTGTAGGTTAACTGTGAATACCGAAATACTTGAGCAGTCGCCTGAGGACTTTGCTTGTTACCTTGTAGCTCTGAGATGCCTGGGGCACTCATATGTAAAGCTTCATACTTGTACTTTAACCAACAGACCATCCAGCCTCTCCTGGATATGGCAAGGATCTTACTCTGGTTAAGGCCTTTGCGTACTCCTGTAGTAGGAACGTCTATTCTTAGCTTCGGTAATGCACCATGAGATTTCCTTTCATAAGCTTTTCCCCTCACTCTGGTCCAGTCTGTCTCTGCGTAGCTTCAGGACTTTTGCTGGAGCATACAGAGCGGGTAATATACGCTCTTTGACACAACTCCAGTAACACATTGCAGATTCTTGTCTAATTTGCTGGAGAGGTGTTAAAAACAGGAATAAGTGCGAAGCAATTAACCAAAATGCATGATTACTTGTCCTCACATAGACCTCGAATTAAAATACTGAACATTATTTCACTTGAATGTGTTTCCCTGGGTTTATTTGTTAAACACTCCATGAGAATAAATTTGATAAGCTGTACTTGGGGTTGGTGAGTTATGAAAATGGAAGTTTCATTGCTGTCTTGGTCCCAGAAGACAGTATCTTTATTACCTTTTTAGTTCAGATTCTGGGCATAATATTATGTTTAAAACCATAGATCAAGCAGGAAGGCAATAGGTTTTATGTAAAGCATGCTACTTCTTTTAAAAGATGTAGGAAGCTGAACTGCTTTTCTTCATATGCGTATGAAAGCCCATTAGAAAAATTGGAATGATTCCCTTTCTGTGCATTAAACCCTTGCTGCACCTTGTTATGATACTTCATGCTGGAAGACTCACGTTTATGCTACCTATAAGTTTTCTAAGCCACCTGCATTAAAGTAGTTATGCTAACCAACATATACGCAGTCTCGATCTTTATGGAGTTGTTACGAGCAGCACCCAGGGTGGCGGGGAGAAGCCTATTAGCTACCACGTAAGCAAGAATGATGAACGCTCCCCTCCCTGAAATCACCCTGCAACCCCACCGTGGAGCCATTTGAGAGAGCACCCGATGAATACACACAACACTAAATCCATCTGCACCTTATGAGGCATTGACTTCCTAATGGAAACTGTTTTTCACATGAGCAAAGGCTAATCCGTAACTTACATACTTGGGAAAATCGATCAATAAACATACCTGTGACAATGGGATTTTTGACAAGAAGCACTGCAAAATCTTATTTACCTCCTCTGCACAGCCAGCAAATATGCACCAGGGAAGCTGTTACTTTTGATGTAGACACATAACTTAAATAATGCTCAAATGACTCGTGCAGGCATTGGCTACAGAGGATAAAAAGAAAAGCTGGATTAGCTAAAAATAGTTGTATTAAAAATCAACGTATTTTCTTCCTTGAGGAGGAGGGAAAAAAAAACCCCAACTCTAATCTTGGAGTAGAAGACTACAGGTAGAAAAGTTCAGGTCTTGCCCTTCTCATTTTTGAAAGACACTTTTCTAGTTCAAAGGGGCTTTGGTTTAGCTTCAGGGGAAATATCAAGGATTATAATTGGAAGACTTTTCTAGGTTTTCCTAGCTGGATTTCAGAAATGTGGTATGTACTTAACAAAACCACACACACAAAAAAGAACAGAGCAACTTTGAAATAAACCTTTCATTTCTTCTGCTGCCATGCACTCTCTACTGTCACCCTGCATTTTCCCTGAGAGGGAGGGGTATGGAAGGAGGGATGAAAGGTATCGGAAAAAAGGAGAAGTGCAAGATTAAAAATAAATCAAAAAAGGGAAGGCATATTGAGAGAGGTGGATTTATGCCAGCTCCTAAATTTTCATCTTAAATGGATACATCTGGAAAGATTTGTCTGTATGTAATGGGATATTTCGGAAGGTAATCGTAATGCAGTTGATTAGAAAGGTTTGTGGAGATCATAAGAGGACACCAGGAACTGCTAATTTTAACGATCTGCCTATCTATGCTGTGCTCTGATCCTCTCCTCGCTGCACGTCACAGGAAATGAAACGCTGGCCCTACTGAAATCAGGGGAGCAGTGTGGCTGAC